>JARSSU010018043.1:0-17893 GCA_029619165.1 Eurosta solidaginis | reverse complement strand
TTACTGTGGAAGTTGACCATCCCACAGTCCGAGTGGGAGCAACAGTCCGTAGGAGCAGCCAGCTAGACCAGAGCCAACTAAAGCCGAGCAAGCCCAATTAGGTAGCAGCCCCACCTGCGTTGCGGGTGGGATCGGTTCTGGACGGATCAGGTTGGCTGGAGTGATCATCGTTGAACAGTTATGACAGTTGCTCCTTGAGGGCGCCATAAACAGATCGGCGCCAATGGTGCGCCCTGAAGCGCTGACGCAGGGGTCAGTTCGGAGTCAAAACCGGTGAGTGTGTACAATCCACCAGTCCGATGTGAGCAAGCCACAGACTGCCAACTACGTTGCGGTGGGATTGGGTTAGTTTAGACGGATCAGGTTGTCCGGGCTCCGGGTCATCGGGGGTGCGGCCGAGTAGCGGAGGGGAGCCACGAGACGTTTACGTCAAATGAGTCTCCTTGGGATGAAATTTTTTTTTTTTAAAATTTTTTTTTTTTTTTTTTTTTTTTTTTTTTTTTTTTTTTTTTCTTTTTTTGTTTTTTTTTTTTTTTATTTTTTTTTTTTTTGGGGTTGGTGGTTTTGTTTTTTTCTTTTTTTTTAGTTTTTTTTTTGTTGTTATTTTTTTCTTTTATTTTTTTTTTTTTTTTTTTTTTTTTTTTTTTTTTTTTTTTTTTTTTTTTTTTTTTTTTTTTTTTTTTTTTTTTTTTTGTTTTTTTTTTTGTTTTTTTTTAAATGTTTTTTTTTTTTTTTTTTTTTTTTTTTTTATTTAGGGACGGCCACCGGTGCAACGAACCATCGTTTTTTTTCTTTTTTTTTTTTTTTCTTTTTTTTTCTTTTTTTTTATTTCTGTAATTGAATTGGGTCGGTTTTTTTTTTTTTTTTTTTCTTTGTTTTTTTTTTTTTTTTTTTTTTTTTTTTTTTTTTTTTTTTGTTTTTTTTTGTAACACGGGGGGGAGGGGTGGAAGTGAAATATACGTTTGTTCCTCCGCCATCGAGGTCCGGCGATGTGAAGGAAAAAAAAAAAAAAAAATTCGGAAAAAAAGACTAAAAAAAAAAGTCCACGCCCGCCACTTTTTATCTTCCCCTATAAAATTAGTGCATTTCTTGGGAAAATTTACTTATTTTATTTTTTTTTTATAGTAATTAATTAATTTAAATTTTTTTTTTTTTTTTTTTTTTTTTATTTTTTATTTTTATTTTTTTTTTTTTTTTTTTTTTTTTTGTTTGTTTTTTTTTTTTTTTTTTTGTTTTTTTTTTTTTGTTTTGCTCGACTTCTTTTGATGTTACTATAAATTATAGTCCGCCTTATGCCGCAGCTTTTTTTTTGTTGTCTTGTGCAGTAGTGAGTATTTCCTATTCCTGTCATGTATCTCTTTGTTTTTGTTCCTTGACTTTTTTGGACTGCTTTGGTTTGAAAATAATTCCCTTGTGTTTGACTGCATGTGATCTTCTTCCATCTTTTTCCGCCTCCTCCCGTTCGTTCTCCGTTGGGTTTGCATTCACGTTTGATTTGTTAGTTGTTGATTGGACGAGATCACCACACAAGACAACACAAATTCGGCATAAGGGGACTATATATACAACAAAAAAAAATTAATATTACAAAAATATCCCAATTTAGCGGACATATAATTTTTCATCGCCGACTGCGGACAACTTCCGGTTACAAAAAAAAACCCCACTTACAAAAAAACTAAGTGCGTTCAGCACTGCCTCATTGGGTGAAAATAAAAAAAAATTCCGGAGACTTGACGTAAAGTCTCGTGGCTCCCTCCGCTACTGCCCCGATGACCAGCCCGGACAACCTGATCCGTCTAACCATCCCACCGCAACGTAGGTGGCAGCTCTGTGGCTGCTCACTCGGACTGGTGGGATGGTCAACCTCACAGGTTGACCCGACTGACCCCCGCGGTCAGCGCTTCAGGCGCCACCTTGGCGCCATCTGTTATGGCGCCCTCAGCAACTGTCAACGATGATCACTCCAGACAACCTGATCCGTCCAACCATCCCACCGCAACGCAGGTGGCTGCTCCTACGGCTGCTCACCTCGGACTGGTGGGATGGTCAACTTCACAAGTTGACCTGGAATGATCAGCGCGACAGCGCCTCAGGCACCAAATGGCGTTGGGCGCCATCTGTTATGGTTACGCATCTATAAGGGAAGCAGTAAGGAAGGCGATCGGCATGATGTGTCGGTGCACAGTGGCTAGTCATTGTCGGCTGGGGCGGGTCCTTGCCAACCTTACTGTTCCTGCGCCATAGACAGAAAAAAGTTCCTATCATGCCTATCAAACTAGCTGTCAAAAAGCGCAGAGACCGACTCAAAACGCTTATAATTCAAAATTAAAACGACATCCGGTCGAACCGGATGCCACGGACAAACCGTTGACTTTCCAACATTTTAAAAAAAATTCAAATTCAAAAAAAAACTCAAAAAAAAAGGAAACTAACGATCAAAAAAAAACTAACCGAACCGGAAACGACCGGTTACTAAATCTGAAAAATCAAAAGGAAAAAACACAAGCTGAAAAATAAAAATATAAATAAAAGGGCCGAATATACATAGGGGCGCCGCGGGTGTTGTTGCGACGCCCGGTGCTAGACCCACCCTCAAAATCCATGGCCACCGACGCACCTAATCTTTCGGTGGCCCCTTACCTGTATGCCCTAAGTGCCTTGTAAATGAATAGGGTAGTCAACATTCCCATTTTAATTACAAAAGTTTATTCAAAATTCATTTCGAAATAGTTCATAGACTATGGATTCAACCGTTTCTAAACGTATACCGCATTTTGAAGATGTCCAATAGTATTACATATATATCTGCGTATGTACTAGTATTAGCTTATATATCTAGATAGGTTTTCGTACGTTTAATTATTTCATTTAATTCCTTACACTCGTAGTACGGATATACTATATAATTATGTAATACCAACTATGTAATGGAAAAACTATACGTAATGAAAACTATATTAAGATTGCATTTATGTGTGCAAATGAATAGCCCTCGTATAAGGTAGTAGTTTCTCTAAATGTTGTTTTAAAACCAACATTGTTTACTTGCAACAAATAAACAACAAAAAGAAATTAAAAAAACATGTACCTACAGGTTCCTGCAAAAGATCCGCAAACGAGCTCGCATACGACAGTCGTCAGGAAAACTGGGAAAGTAAAATTAATTAACGTATTGGTATCTGGTGGTTATAGAATATAACTTCGTGTTCTAATTCCCCTTATTTTTTTCTTTGGGTTTCTGTTGCTTTATTGTTCCGTTTTACATGATCTACATACGATATTTATGTAACTTACAAAAATGTCTTCAAAATTTTCTCCTTTTAGGTGGGCATATTGAAAATATCTTTACTAATGTTACGGACATTCAGTACAAAAAAAAATGTTTCCTTTTCGAAGGAGTGTACAGTTTCATCTAAATCTGTTTTCTTCAAAATAGGTCGTACGCATTAAGTTATAGATACAAGGTGACGAAACGCTTGTCCCAAATGTAATAGAAATAAATTCGAGATAAGTAATTGTAAACAAATACGTATATAATTAAAGCGTTACATCTATAAAACGAAAGAGAACTAGCCAACGGTATTAGTTCCTTAGAATACATACCACTCCATTACAAGAATATTACTTCAACCGCTGCTAATGCAAAAACTTTGATTGAATGTACGTTCCAAAAAAAATAATAGAATGTTCAATGCGCGCGAAAGGTCTTACACTCAAAGTTATGCCATTTGCGATTTCGGAATCGTTTTCAAAAGTTGAACTTTAGGGACTAGGTTCGCACATTCAAGTTTAAGCAATGGTTCAAATAATTTTAAATTTCTTCAAATTATGGTTGAAAATTTTAAATCAATTTCGAGAGCAAAACAAAATGTTCATTTCCCTTTTTGAGGCTTACGGCCGTAATACGTAAACTATAGAAATGGAACTAATAATAAAAGTATACTATTCTTAACTTGTCCGTGTCACGGAACGAACTCACCATGGTGCACGGTCGTTGCAGGTTGGCGTTGGTACTGTTCGTGGTTGTTGCGCTCTGGTCCGAGGTGATCAAATGAACCTGGTGGCGATAGACTTCGTGTTGACCTTTACGATCTTGATGACTTGGTGCTGATTTTGGCGTTCGTTGGGTTACGCTGCCGCGTACTGCTGCCGTTTCTTACTTGTCCTTATGTTACTACGAGAACACACAATTGCGTGGTTGCTATTGACTAAGAGTGGTCCGGAGACTGATGACCTACTTATTGATGAATGCCTCATGGTATTCACTCGAATACTCTTCCAGCTTGAACATTTTAAGTATTTTATTCTTCTCTGGTGCGGTAGTGGTGTTGAAAATATGTTTAGAACCCTCCACAAAAACAACTCGTAATCTCAATTTCGTTTCCACCATTTATGTTGCCGATAATGAAACGTTTGAACATTTTCCGTCTTGGCTTTCGGTTTCTTTTGCTGTGTGATTTCTATTAAGAGGCAAACCCCAAAAGGAATACATACATACACATATGTATGTATATTAAATTCGATTCATTGGATTGCAATTTTCCAAGAACATCGAAACGCTAAATTGCAAACTCGTTCGATTTTATTTAGCGCTGTTCCCGCGAATTGAGTAATTTTGTTTTATTTTCGCAAATTCTGTTATAAATATTAGATCAAATCGAGAAATAAACTCTCACACAAGCACATGCCAGAAAGAAAACGTTTCTCCTCTTCTTTTTTTCCCCTGTCTCGGGCGGAAACTTCTGGTCGAAAAAAAAATTTTTCTTAGTGATGGCCGGTCTGTCTCTTCCTTCCTTTTTGATATTTTTCATCGCAACCTTTGCCACATCGCTAGGTGTGTTCCCGTGAACACGCTCCCAAGTGGATCGCAGCCATATACCGTAGCAGCAGACCGTAACACAGTGTAGTGCCAAATGCACATCTACTGTTACCAGCCAAAACACTTGATGAGTTGAAGGCATTAGAGAGCCGTTTTCAAAGAAAATATTTCGCAGTAGAACCAGGAGTGGGAAAAAACATACAAATACAGCAAAAACGTCAAATGACCCGAAACCACCACAAAGATGCTCAATTGTTCCAAGGTTGGGCATATTCAGCCTCAACGCCCGTACCCGCTACGACCGACTGGTTCTTGCTTCCGCTGCTGGCGTATGGGCCATGATCATCGCTCGTGCCCAAATCCAGCAAAAATTTTAAAATCACTTAACGATGTTGCAGCCATAGGTGAAGACGTTAATACTCACATCTCTGATGATGCGGTAAATGCTTTTAATTTTGTGAGTATTACATTCGTGAATATCTGAAGTCAATATCTGAAACAGTTTTTTCCTTTGTTTGATAGCGGCAGTCCGGTTAGCTTTATAAGAGAGTCATACGTTCCAAATCAATTGGTGTAGAACCGGATGGCAAGATGCTCCTCAAAATTTAAAGCCATTGGAGGAAAAGAATTAAAAATAATACAAAGATATTTTGTTATATTAACTTTAATAAAAAAGTGAATAAAATGGAATTGAATATCATACCAGACGATTATATGGTTGTATCAATTATTTTGGGACGTGACTTCCTACGTACATATATTTAATATGAAGTTGACGAATGTTAAGAAAAAATAAACCGAATTTTTAGATGTAAGACCCAAAAGTAAATTAAAAATGCCCGAAATTCTTCAAGCTTTAGCTGATTCCAAAGCAGTCTCTATTATAATGCAACAAAGTGTCGCTAAAGATAAATATTTTTCTGAAAGTGTTACTGCCGATAACTGCCGAGAAAATTTTGACTCCACTTCTGCTTGTGTGCCTGACATATTTCATATCGACGTTTCCTATAACGAAAATGAAATTGATATAAACAATATACTTACAAATGAACAAAGTACTGAGCTGAAGCAAATTATAAATAATACTTATTTCCATCCTAATATTCTGGAAAAACCACTTAAGTATGAAATGAAAATACGATTAAAAATTGATGTTCCTTTCCATTGCGCTCCTCGTCGGCTGTCTTATCTTGAACGTACCGAAGTACGAAATATTTTAGATGAACTTCTGAAAGAAAACATTATACGACCTAGTGATTTACCTTATGACTCCGCCATTGTGCTGGTCAAGAAAGAGAACGGGAAAACTCGAATGTGCTTAGACTATAGGGCACTTAACAAACTAACTCTTAGAGATAATTATGCGCTACCACTGATCGATGACTGTATTGAGTACTTACAGAATAAACGATATTTTTCGGTATTGGATTTAAAGAGCGGGTTACATCAGGTTCATATGGCTCCAGAGTCTATACCATTTACATCTTTCGTAACCCCTCATGGACAATTTGAATATTTGAAAATGCCGTTTGGGTTAAAAAATGCTCCAGCGGTATTTCAACGATTCACCAACAACATCTTCCGAGACATGATAGACGAAAAAAAATAATTATTTATATGGACGATATAGTTGTTGCCACCGAGGAGTATGACGAGCACATCAAACTTTTAAAATCAGTACTGGAACGAATTTTATTACGAAGGTTGAAACTTAATATGAGTAAATGAAAGTTTGGTTATAAGAAAATTGAGTATTTAGGTTACAAACTCACTCATAAAGGAAAGCACCTAGTAATTCTCACATAAAAAGTATACAGAATTTTCCGACCCCTTCGAACTTGAAGCAGTTACAATCATGTTTAGGATGTTTTCTTATTTCCGCAGATTTATACCGTCCTCAGAAATAGCTAAGCCCCTGCAGAACTTACTTAAAAGGAATACCCAATTTGATTTTGATGACAAATGCCATGAAGCTTTTCTGGAGCTAAAGTCTAGACTAGTTAAGAGCCCTGTTCTAGCCATTTATAGCCCTACCAAGGAAACTGAGTTACACTATGACGCCAGTAGTATTGGCTGCGGTGCAGTTCTACTCCAACGGCAGGAAGATAATAAATTCGATCCGATATCCAATTTTTCTAAAACCGCATCGAGTTCGGAATCAAAATACCACAGTTTTGAATTGGAAAGTTGTCCATAATATATGCTTTAAGAAGATTTAGACATAATTTAGAAGGTATACCATTCATGCTAGTTACTGATTGTAATTCCCTGACTATGACCCTTGATAGAAAACAGCTGAATCCTAGGGATAGCCAGGTGGGCTCTTGAACTTGAAAATTATAACTATAAAATACAGCATAGGAAGGGCACATCAATGGGTCATGTAGATGCTTTGAACAGGATGCAGATAGCTTCAATCATAAATTCAGATGAAGTAGAATTCGAGTAGCACAAGAAAGAGACAAAGATATTCAATCGGTGAGAAAACAATTGGAAAATGAGGCGTAAGCACATTTTAGTAGTAGTAGACGCTTTCACTAAGTTTGTTAAATTATATCCAACAAACTCTACGAGTACCCGAGAGGTCACAGCTGCCTTAGAAAAATATTTTAATTACTATAACGACCGAGACGTATAGTAAGCGATAGGGGAACCTGTTTCACCTCCCTCGAATTTTCGGTTTTTTTATTAAAAAATAATATAAATTATGTGAAAGCCGCTGTGGCATCGCCTCAAGCTAACGGACAGAGAGGGTGAATCGGGTATTGAAAGCAATGTTGGGAAAATTGCCTAACGAAATAAATCATGATGACTGGGTTTAAGAGATTATTAGAGGTTGAATACGCAATAAACAACTCTGTTCATAGTACATGCAAAGAGACACCAATCCGGTTAATGTTTGGGTTTGAGCAAAGAGGCGTAATAGTAGATGAGTTTACTGAGTATTTTCAGGATAAACATTGTCCGGATCTTGATAGGAATCTTGATCTTATACATACAGATGCATCAAATCAAATAGTAGCCAAGCAAGAGTATGATACCAACCGACAGTCCCAGAATAAGATTACAACCAAGACGTACGACGTAGGAAACTAAGTTGTTATAAGAAACGTTGATACTACTTGCGGAAGTAATAAAAAATTTATTCCCGTATACAAAGGTCCATATGTAATACACAAGGTGGTCGGTCATGATAGGTATGTTGTACGGGATATTGATAACTGCCAGCTCACACAGTTGCTTATGATGGAGTAGTTGAAGCCTACCGAATTAAAAGCTGGCCTCAATCACCCGATATATATGTAGAGGGGTTCAGACTAATATTTGTTAGAAATTAAGTTATACTGTATCGAGGTTGATTACAGTGTCAGATTGGCCGAGATGTAACTCTGAACACAAATAGCGAATTGTATCAGATTAAGAAATGTACAGCAGTAAAATAGAAATTAAGATAATGTATCGAGGTCGATACAGTTTCAGGTTGGCCGAGCTGTAAGAACTATTGTAACAGAATAAGCAAAAAATGCAACCATGGGAACTAATTAATAGAATAAGCAAAATACATCACTGTAAAGGAAGAAAATGGAAGAAAAAGAAGATGGTGGACTTCCGGTTCATTATTGATTGAAGACCGAAAATAAAGTACTAAGATAATTAATTCTAACAATTCTGCTGTTTTTTTAACCATCGAAGGTAGAAATTACACGTTTAAAAAAACACGGCTAATGAAATGTCAAAATTTACGAAAAGGTCAAAGAGAAGGAGAAAAAACCAGTAATCAAATACCACACGACACACATTGTGTGCAGAGCTATCTATTTTTATATTATTTGAACATTTACTGCCCCTTTTTATATATATTTTGAGAATGCCGTCCACCAGCAAGGCCCACCACTCTTGCATTATTGGGAGTTGCGTTCCGCGACAAACTATACGCCACATACTCAAATGTCATTTTCGATCGCTAATTAAACTTCAAAATAATAATAAAAAGAAATTTAGGTCGGTACATACATTTAGCACCTTCTCTACAGCTCAACCACATCAACAAAGACCATGATAATAGCCAGGGGCCCTATTCAGTAACTGTGAGTTTAAAAATGTACACTTTTTCTTCATATAATTTGTATGAAAGAAAAATGTACATTTCAAAACTCATAGTTACTGAATAGGGGCGCCCCAGTTGTCCAAATCGACAGCGATACCTGCTAGGTTTATTTTGTCGAGTTTTGGGATTGGCAAAAGTTAGTGAATAGCAGAATTGTGAAAATGGTGGTTAAGTTTACCGCTGTCGAATGTTGTTATAAAAAGATTGTGAATAGCGCTACTGAACTCGTTTTGGAAATATGAAACTAAAGTACTCATATCAAGATACGGAAACCAAAACGGTCTTGTCGAGCGTTCGATATCGAACCGACTACATGTCTACCGAATTACGGAAACTCCCAATCTAAACTAGGGACTGAGACAAATTCGATCTTCGACTATGGTCGAAAGAGCTGATCGAACGAATTTTCATTCGGTATTATGACACTCATTCTATCAAGACTAGTGTCATTGTTCGATAATTCAACCGTTCAGAAACGCACATTCCCATCATCTGTCAAATAAAATAGAAGCAAAATTATGGCCCCTATCATGGTTCATTATGTACAGGTTGGCTCATCTCGTCAGCTGATTTTATTTATGTCATTGCATGGTCGAAGGGATTGTCAAAAGGAGATGGCAACTTAAAATGAAACCAACACATTGGCAACATTTTACTTACACATACAAAAACTGCTAAGTTTTATGTTTCCATTCAATACCATTCGCACCAACACCAATACACAGATTTTGACAATTTGAACAGACATATTTTGTTGCTTTATAGATGAGCCAACCTGTATATAGTTGAACCATGGCCCTATCAAAGAGGATAAATATAATAAGAGCCGTCACTCGTTATTTATTAGGCATTTACTCGATGTAATCTGCGAGGTAGTCGCTAATTTTTTTTTGAGGGAAATGTTTATAAATGTCTTTTATATATTTTCATGGGATATTTGTGTTTATTTTTCCGACTGTATTAATTAATTATTTAATTCTCTTTCCAAAAAACACGTTTGCATAAAGTGACAACACCGCGTGGATAAATGGGGGGCATTTCAAAAATGTCCCTCAAAAACAAAAGTAGCGACTACCTCACAGTTTACATCGAGTAAATGCCTAAAAAATAACGAGTGAAGGCTCTTATTATATGTATCCTCTTGGCCCCTCTTATGAGAAAAAATTCTATTTTCGACTGTGGTCGAAAGAGCTGATCGAACGAATTTTCATTCAGGTATTAGCCATCATTCGGTGCAAAGATCCTGAGCCAGATAAATAATTTTGCATTAAGTGCAACAACAACGATTGAGCCAGATAAATCCCGATAGAAGTCTGCTTCAATTTGTGAGCCAGATAATTTGTTAATTACCTGTCTTTAGTTTGGCAACGCTGCCTTTAATAAACCTACTTTTTTAAAAATAGATGTCGCTACCGAGCCTTTCGCCGTATGAGTTAAATTAAAAAACTGCGGCGACATCTGCCTATCACATTTCACGTGTGCGAAAATATCACGACCTCTGCTTCTCAAGTCTCAATGAGCCTGAGCATTCCGTGAGAATTGAGCGTGAACCGGAGCTGTAAAACTCACTGCATGACGGATATTATACTCATTCGATCAAGACTAGTGTCATTGTCAGAAATCACACACAGAAGATTTCGCATTCACGAGCTCAAAATTGCTTCTTTCTGTGCATCTACGTCACACTTGACTGCTTGAGTGATGAAAGAAAGAGAGAAAAAAACAAGAGCTAAAGGAAAATTACGTAAAAATTACCCATAAAAATAGCTGATCTTTTGTTTACATGCGCAATGCGCAAATCATTGTGAATGATAACTAAGTGTGATATCTTCTGCATAGACGTCAAATTCCAAAGTGATTGGATCACGATTTGTAATTGACTATCGCTGTCTCATTCTGTATCTCTTTCTATCACCCGCTGAAGATAGGCGCCGCCATATTGACACACCCTGTCAAAACGCTAAAAAGTAGCCATAGTGAACATCCTATCCGGCAGTTGACAGATGAGATATCACACTTATACTGTTTTCACACAGAAACTTAATGGTCTCATTTCACCTACTAATGAAATCGTAAATTTTTTGCTTTCACACAGAAGTAACTGCTCGATTAGTATGAGGATGAGACAGGACAATCATGGCGGAACGATACAAGGTAGGAGCATGGTGACATATCCTACAAACAAAAAAATTCATGTACTTGTAAATTCGATGGACAATGTCAAATCGTAGCTGCGCCGGTAGTTGATGTATCAATCAAATAAAAAAGGTTATAATCAGCTGTTCGATGCGGCCACCTTGTATCGTTCCGCCATGCAGACAATGACATTTGCTTTGAAACTAAGAAGCGGAAACGGAAGCGGAACGCTGCCAACAGAGTTGCATTGTGCTTTTGACTTCATTAGGCATTCGATTAGCTACTAATGAAATAATAATAGATTCGAATTTTGTAGGGAAGATTGAGCTCATAAGCGTCTTAATGTAGGAAAATTGCCTTTATTATTCAATAGCCGTCTGTGTGAAATTAGTATTAGTCATCATTCACAATGTGCGCAATCTTGTATGCGTGATTTGTGTGCCATTGTTGGATAACTCGATAAATTCAACCGTTCAGAAAAGCACATTCCCATCACCTGTCAAATAAAATAAAAGCAAAATTATTTATTATGAGGAAAAAAGCTTAAGACTGCAACTAGCCAGAAGTATAAAACGCTGAAATGAATTTCAACGTATAATTGTAGCTTTCTAAACATTGTAACTTTCTAAACATGTTGTTACATGTGTTAAAATTTAACTTCATAATGACCATAGAAACGTTCATGGACTTGCTGTCCAATGCATTGTGCATTGTTACAAGAGCCAGATCTATTCCAATAATTTCGAAGTTGGCAACAATTCTCAGATTTTGCGCTAAGGATTGTCTCAACTGAGCATAGCGTACGAGAATGTACTCGGAACATTTTCCACCTGATCCTTTCTGCAATTTCCTTTTGTTATAAACGGATTTTGTCCAATTTTTGAAACCAGGGCCCGTATTACGTGTTACGATCAGTGATCGAAACTCATTTTTTAATCACAATAGCTCTGAAATGTTGGATCGGATTAATGGCATATTTGAACTAGCGACAAATAGTACTCGTTTGATCCATACCCATTATAATTTTTGGAAAAAGTTTGACAGTTGCATATATATCGCTTGAGTGAAAATGGTTTTCGGTCGCTGATCGTAACACGTAATACGGGCCCAGTCTACCAAGCAGTAGTTTTGTATTCACGACCTTGGACCTATATGTGGGGTTCTCAATTAATATTGACTAAATTATTTTTATTTAACTTTGAACTTTGTAATTTTAATATGTTTTCAATATTTAAATTTTCAATCTTGATTTTTCTATTTTAAAAAATTTTCATTATATAAATTTTGCATAATGAAAATATAACATTTTCTTTTAATAATTTTGTGTGGTTATTAATTTTAATAAAAATAAAGCATCCCACAATAGCCGTGTTTTTTTAACACGCGCGTATACGTTTCGATTTGCGCGTGTTAAAAAACGCCTATCTTCGCTTAGATAATGCTTAGGAGACCGCTATCTAGCGGCTGTGGTAAAACAACTAGCTACAGCAACAGGGTGTAGCGAAAGCGGAGACGCAACGCTCTGATGGCCATAGGGTACAACTATAGCTGAATCAGTTGCGATGAATTGTGGACACACATATAATACATAGAATAGTGTACAGGGTGAAACAAAGACACATATTTCAGTTACATCTGAGTATAATGCGTATTGAAATTAGTAGGACAAAATTTATGCGCAGCAATTTCAGAGGTGTATTTATAGTTTGTCTCTTAGCAGTCAATATAAAGTTTAAGCGTAAACGGATATACGCGTGTTAAAAAACACGGCTAATGTTTACGATTAATACAAATGGTTTGAAAGTACTATTAGGTAGCAAAAAAGTAGAAGATAATCACAAAAACTTACGTTTCAAAACAATTTTCTTCTAATTCGATACAACGTCGACAACAAATTTCTATTCGATTCAAACTAGACACACAAAGAAAATTTCGACAGAGATTAGATGTCATAATACCAATTTCAAATCGATTTCCAATGTTCGATAGCCAGCGAAGATCGAAGATCGAAATTATCATAATGGAGCCTAGGCTTGCTTTGCTGTAAAGGCTTTCGATGTATGTAAATCTAGCCTAAGTTCGTGTGAATGCAACCCTGTGTGGTTGAACTGTTATCGGCTGCATTGTTATCGAAGAATTGTCAAAAAGTGAAGTGCTTTCGATTTATTTATTTCCATCGTCTGCGGCAATAAATTTGCGAGAGTTTAGTAATTTTATAGCCTGCAAAATCTACTTAAAGGCATATAGAACTGAAATAAAAATGGCCAACGTTGAATCAATGATTGTTGAGGAGAAGTCACATTTAAAGCCAGTAGATCGGGAAAAGGTTTGTACGAAAAAACGGCGCCCTTCATTCGTTACTGGACTGCATCTAATTTTCTTTATTGATAATATTAATTGTTACATTCAGACATGTCCACTATTGCTGCGTGTTTTTTGCATCCACTGGTCGCCATACATTCCGTCTCCGAATATATGTATGGCAATGTACCAAGTAATGAATTGCAAATTTATACCTGGCAGGACGCAACACTGCACGAGCTTACCTCGCTGGTGCGCGATGTTAATCCGGATACACGATAATAGGTACATATTTTGATTTTGCTGTTGTTTTTCCAAATTTTCGCAATAACCATTATCAAATGCGTGAGATTGGTGTTACCTGCACAGGGCAAAAGGTGCTGATGATACGAAAACAGTTAGCGCAAGCAAAATTCTGCATTGGAGATTTCTAGATATTTCAATAACACCACCTAATCGCATGCCACCTATGCGCCGCAACCGGCCATATTAATATGAGTCGGAGATTTGCTATATTATTCAGTAAATCTCTACTTAAAATTAGCTATAAGTAACTTTTTACATACATAATACATATGTAAATACGTGTAGAATGTATTCTATTTCATAATTTAAGTTTGTTTATTATGTGATAAAAAATGTTTTATTTGACATTTGTAGCGTACATGAGACTCCCTTTTTTTAATTGAAATTATGTGCTTACCTAAGTATGTACTTTTATTATTTGAGATGATTTTAAGTGCCCGCAAATGTATGTATGTATAACATTTGTCACTAAACAGAGGTTAAAGTCATTTATAAAGAAAAAACGATACAAATACAAATAAAGTTATAATTAAAATCGCAAAATGTTCATATTTAAAGTTCACTTAAATATTAGTTGTCATATACATATTTACATATGTAATAGTTATAAAACTAATTTCTATAGATGGAGTTCGGTCGTTTGGATTTCTTCTTGGCCTAACTGCGGCCATGTCAATTCAATGCCGTTAGGTAGCACCGCTGTATTTTGTTCGTAATTTACGAAGCCTTATGTTGAAGTTCTTCTTCAGTTCGCGTGTATTTGATCACATTTGATGCCGGTTTCATAATGATATTCGCGTTTGTTACCATCGGGATCAATGTAGCCATATGTACCCCTGAACGGGAATATAAAAAGAGGAACATGTTAGTATACAATATCAATGTCCATACTTCCTTCAAGATGAATCATATCTTGTTCCACAACTATAAAAAGCCTGTGATGGATAATATGTAGTGAAGCGTTCAACGGAGAGGACGCTTTACGCCTCTCAATATCAGTAGCTTGATTTTTTCTTCATGTAAGATCCCACAAAATATCAAGATGGGACGAACTATAGAAGGTTGGACGTTCGTTTCTGCTTAGTGGCTGTGTGTATCGTGTTCATATTCGGCAGAAAGCGCTATTACATCGCCCGTTTTGTATTGATTTAGCGATCAACTGCATACGACAGGGGCCGAATCAGTATGTTGAATGACGAAACATCTGTATAGACTGGTTACAGATGCTAATTTTTGCATCGTACCATCTGCCAGTCATTGACCATCTGGCTACTTTATTATCATCAATATCAACGCATCGTCGAACCTACATTCTATTAGTTTTCTTTAGAAAAATAACTTACTTTGTAATGCAATCAGTGCCGATAAGTTCCTCTTTGAATGAGCCATCATCATCTCATAACCCCATGTAATGCTGCCATCCTCATTTCTTCACGCCATTTGCGTGTTGTTTGTGCAACTGGACGTGTGCGACGGTTTTTTGATTTTGTGCGTGCTCCCGTTCATCTTGTTGCACTTGATTATATTCAATTGCAGGACGTGGTGCAGTGCTGGGCGCGGTCTGGAGCGCTGTGGTGCTGGTTGTGGCACTGTTTGTGCTTCATATTGTGGACGTTGTTCACGTAATTGTGGGCGTGAACGTATCACATTGATGCGCTGCGGTTGTGCAGGTGTCGGTGCATTTCGTTGAGGACTATCTGAACTAAACGCTGTGTACCACCAAAGCTGCCGATACCATAGTCATTGAAAACGGCCTATTGTAGATGGTGTTGTTGTAATAGGCGCTGCTGGGGTTGACGCTCGGAAACGTGTTGTTGGTAAAACGGTTTGAGGGCGATCGACGCAATATTGAGTCATCATCTTTGAGAAAATTGCGTTATCGATGGTGAGTCTTGTATTGAATTTGCATCACTATTGAGGAATGCGTTTGCCTGTTGCTGAAATTGTTGTTGATGTCACTTGTGCAGCTGTTGCTCGCGTAGCAGTTGTGGTAAGAAACATCAGGTTGTTCGTCCTCATGTCGATTCGGTTACAGGTTTTGACTCTTCCTGTATGCGTGGTGCTGCCGATGGCATATATGCATTTTGAGCTCGCAACGCAACTGGACGTCGCTACGCGCGCCAACTTATCGTTTCGGAATTGCGGTCGGACAGGTACGGCAGTCCACCTACAGGCACCGCACCGTATGCTTAGTCGCGGTGGAAATGGTCCTTGGGCTTGCACCATTAGCAGCAGCATCGAAAAGGATGGCCAGCAATGTGGGAATCTGGAAAAGATGCGAAAAGTGAAAAATTATTTGTATATTATCCGAATCTGTTATATGCATTTAGGGCAAGCGAGTGTGAGAGAGGAAATTCATTGACATCAATCGGAACCTAGGTTAAATTAACAGATTCAATGTGCTATAATGTGATCACGCTTGGCCGCCGGAGACTATCTTTTCCCAGTTTTTTGAAATGTCAACGCCAAGTATTATTACCGTTACACTCTAATAACACTGGTTTACAGCCAAAAGGCACCAGAGACGCCATTATGAAATTCCTATGTAAAACCACCCCCTGATTTCGAAAATCAAGGTTATTTTTAATTCTATGATACGTTTCTGAGATATTTGATTTGTCGAAAAACAGTTTTTTCAAATTGGGTCCACTTAATCATATATGTATATCTCAGAACGAATTGAGCAATTCCAAAACGGTTTGAAGCTTTTAAAGTAAATTGCTATAAAGTATGCATACACAGTGTTTGCTAGGCCTTGCAGATTCAAGATAACGAACAATCATTACGGATTTTTTCCAATTTTTTTTTGGGAAAAAATATAAAAAATTTTACTTTGCGAGGAACGATCTCGAAAACTTTTATTTTTTTGCAGATTTTTTCTCTCTAAGCAATAGTTTTTGATGAAGTCGTTCACTATCATCTCGTAGTTAGGACTTTTGTGTTTGCCTAAAAGAGAAGTAACGACCTTTTCAAAAGAATCCGCACGCTGCTGCCTCCACTGGTGACAATAGTTCTTTGAAATGGTTCATTGGTCATCATTTTCCTTATTTGCGGTCGGCCACACAAAAATCCCTTCCTTTATTTTTGCTTCTGAAATCTCTGGAAAGATTGTCTTCAAATGATGAAAGCTTCGCCTTTTTTGTCCAAAGCCTTGACAAAGTTTTTCATATAGGCCGAGCTTGATGTGGAGGCGGAGGTACAATTATTTTTTCCTTCTTTATAGGTGGGAGTATTTTATGTTATCCACTCCAACTTACAACTCGATTCGTTCTGGCCAATCCTTTATGATGTAGTGGTCTTGACGAGCTCGGCTATCTTTTGTGCATAGAAAGCAATAGCATTTTGTGTATGCACTTTGTAGACCACATAACATTCGCAACGACTTTAAGATATCGGCACATATTTTCCAATCATGTTCTGCGTATTTGATTAATTTGAGACAAATTTTGCATTATCTCATACGTTTGCCTTCGTATATGCAGTAACCGCGATCGGGATAGATAGCTTTTGGTTGCGCAATATGCAATAATACGGCCTTTAAATTTAATTATTGCCGTCTATGAACAATCGCCAGCTCTTTGAATCATATGGTTCACAAACTGTTTGAATAGACAGCAATGTCTTTGCATGTAAGCAAACGCATTGTCCTCCTCGTATAACTTGGAAAATTGTTCGTGACGAGTTCTATAATATGTTACCTTAACATCGGATGAAACAATTTAAATTGTTGCTATGAAGAGCTATGCGTGTAGTTCGCGCTTTTCGCTTTGACAATTCCAATCGCCTTATCCAGTCATTGAGTTGAAAGCTTGTGACAAGAGATAGGCTTTGGCGTTTCGCTGTTCGAGAATCGCAGTGTACACGGACATGTATGCCCGCGTAGATCAGATAAGTTAAATTTGTATTGCTGGCAATGTAGCTTCTGCGTTGATTAGAGTTCTGTAGCTGAGCACTGTAGATACGCTGCGCATATGTTACTTTCTTGACTTCACTAACGCCTCACAAGGGCCCCAGTACTTTTGTAGTACAATATAGTCAGATCCGTGGATGGCTTTAAGTGGTTCCCTCGCTCTCTCATTGTGTAGCTAGAATTGTCATATGTCGCCTGAAATAGAAAATGTTTCAGAAACTAGTCATCTATGCATTAAAATGGGAGCAAATACGGCAAATTTTTAGCAACGTCACCTGTTTGGTCTCCGGTTTTCGAAAAAATCAATATC
>JARSSU010018042.1:0-14601 GCA_029619165.1 Eurosta solidaginis | reverse complement strand
CCCCTGCCATATTTCACGCACCCCCTCACTTGAAATGAACGATATCGGACTATAACCACGCCCACTTTTTCGATATGGAAAATTTCGAATAATCGAAAAAGTGCGATAATTCATTACCAAATACGGATAAAGCGATGAAACTTGGTAGGTGAGTTGAACTTATGACGCATAAGAGAAACTAGTAAAATTTTGGACAAATGGCGTGAAAGTTTTGCAAGCTGTAATTTGGCAGTCGTTGAAGATATCATGATGAAATTTGGCACGAACGTTACTCTATTACTATATGTATGCTTAATAAAAATTAGCAAAGTCGGAGAACGATCACGCCCACTTTAAAAAAAATTTTTTAAAGCCAAATTTTAAAAGAAAAGTTAATATCTTTACAGTATATAAGTAAATTATGTCAACATTCAACTCCAGTAATGATATGGTGCAACAAAATACAAAAATAAAAGAAATTTTTCAACATGGGCGTGGCTCCGCACTTTTTCATTTAATTTGTCTAGGATACTTTTAATGCCATATGTCGAACAAAACATTAACAATCCTAGTGAAATTTGGTAGAGGCGTAGTACTCTAGACGATAACTGTTTTCTGTGAAAAAAGGCAAAATCGGTTGAAGCCACCCCAGTTTTTATACACAGTCGACCGTCTGTCCTTCCGCTCGGCCGTTAACACGATAACTTGAGCAAAATCGATATATCTTTACTAAACTCAGTTCACGTACTTATCTGAACTCACTTTATATTGGTGTAAAAATGGCCGAAATCCGACTATGACCACGCCCACTTTTTCGATATCGAAAATTACTAAAAATGAAAAAAATGCCATAATAATATACCAAATACGAAAAAAGGATGAAACATGGTAATTGGATTGGTCTATTGACGCAAAATATAACTTTGAAAAAAACTTTGTAAAATGGGTGTGACACCTACCATATTAAATAGAAGAAAATTGAAAAAGTTTTGCAGGGCGAAATCAAAAGCACTTTGGAATCTTGGAAGGATAACTGTTCGTGGTATTACATATATAAATAAATTAGCGGTACCGCGACAGATGATGTTCTGGGTCACCCTGGTCCACATTTTGGTCGATATCTCGAAAACGCCTTCACATATACAACTACCACCACTCCCTTTTAAAACCCTCATTAATACCTTTAATTTGATACCCATATCGTACAAAACCATTCTAGAGTCACCCTGGTCCACCTCTATGCCGATATCTCGAAAAGGCGTCCCACCTATAGAACTAAGCCCACGCCATTTTAAAATAATCATTAACACCTTTCGTTTGATAGCCATATTATACAAACACATTCTAGAGTCACCCCTGGTCCACCTTTATGGCGATATCTCGAAAAGGCGTCCACCTATAGAACTAAGCCCCACGCCCTTTTAAAATACTCATTAACACCTTTCGTTTGATACCCATATTCGTACAAACGCATTCTAGAGTCACCCTGATCCACTTTTATGCCGATATCTCGAAAAGGCGTACCACCTATACAACTAGCCACCACTCCCTTTAAAAACTCATTAATACCTTTAATGTGATACCCATATCGTACAAACACATTTCTAGATCACCCCTGGTCACCTTTATGGCGATATCTCGAAAAGGCGTCCACCTAGTAGAAGTAAGCCCACGCCCTTTTGAAATACTCATTAACACTTTCGTTGATACCCATATTATACAAACGCATTCTAGAGTCACCCCAGGTCCACCTTTATGGCGATATCTCGAAAAGGCGTCCACCCTATAGAACTAAGGCCCACTCCCTTTTAAAATGCTCATGAACACCCTTTCATTTGATACCCATATCGTACAAACAAATTCTAGAGTCACCCTGGTCCACCTTTATGGCGATATCTCGAAACGGGTCGTCCACCTATGAACTAAGGATCACTCCCTTTTAAAATACCATTAACACCTTTCATTTGATACCCATATCGTACAAACAAATTCTAGAGTCACCCTGATCCACCTTTATGGCGATATCCCTAAGTGGCGTCCCACCTATAGAACTATGACCACTCCCTCTTAAAATACTCATTAATACCTTTCATTTGATACACATGTCATACAAAACACTTCCAGGGTTACCCTCGGTTCATTTTCCTACATGGTTATTTTCCCTTATGTTGTTGCCACATAGCTCTCAACTGAGTATGTAATGTTCGGTTACACCCGAACTTAACCTTCCTACTTGTTTTATACTCAGTTGAGCAGAGCTCACAGAGTATATTAACTTTGATTGGATAACGGTTGGTTGTACAGGTATAAAGGAATCGAGATAGATATAGACTTCCATATATCAAAATCATCAGTATCGAAAAAAAATTCGATTGAGCCATGTCCGTCGTCCGTCCGTCCGTTAACACGATAACTTGAGTAAATTTTGAGGTATCTTGATGAAATTTGGTATGTAGGTTCCTGGGCACTCATCTCAGATCGCTATTTAAAATGAACGATATCGGACTATAACCACGCCCACTTTTTCGATATCGAAAATTTCGAAAAATCGAAAAAGTGCGATAATTCATTACCAAATACGGATAAAGCGATGAAACTTGGTAGGTGAGTTGAACTTATGACGCAGAATAGAAAACTAGTAAAATTTTGGACAATGGGCGTGGCACCGCCCACTTTTAAAAGAAGGTAATTTAGAAGTTTTGCAAGCTGTAATTTGGCAGTCGTTGAAGATATCATGATGAAATTTGGCAGGAACGTTACTCTTATTACTATATGTATGCTTAATAAAAATTAGCAAAATCGGAGAACGACCACGCCCACTTTAAAAAAAAATTTTTTAAGTCAAATTTTAAAAGAAAAGTTAATATCTTTACAGTATATAAGTAAATTATGTCAACATTCAACTCCAGTAATGATATGGTGCAACAAAATACAAAAATAAAAGAAATTTTCAAAATGGGCGTGGCTCCGCCCTTTTTCATTTAATTTGTCTAGGATACTTTTAATGCCATATGTCGAACAAAACATTACCAATCCTTGTGAAATTTGGTAGAGGCTTAGATTCTAGGACGATAACTGTTTTCTGTGAAAAAGGGCGAAATCGGTTGAAGCCACGCCCAGTTTTTATACACAGTCGACCGTCTGTCCTTCCGCTCGGCCGTTAACACGATAACTTGAGCAAAAATCGATATATCTTTACTAAACTCAGTTCACGTACTTATCTGAACTCACTTTATATTGGTGTAAAAAATGGCCGAAATCCGACTATGACCACGCCCACTTTTTCGATATCGAAAATTACTAAAATGAAAAAAATGCCATAATATATACCAAATACGAAAAAAGGGATGAAACATGGTAATTGGATTGGTCTATTGACGCAAAATATAACTTTAGAAAAAAACTTTGTAAAATGGGTGTGACACCTACCATATTAAGTAGAAGAAAATGAAAAAGTTTTGCAGGGCGAAATCAAAAGCCCTTGGAATCTTGGAAGGATACTGTTCGTGGTATTACATATATAAATAAATTAGCGGTACCCGACAGATGATGTTCTGGGTCACCCTGGTCCACATTTTGGTCGATATCTCGAAAACGCCTTCACATATACAACTACCACCACTCCCTTTTAAAACCCTCATTAATACCTTTAATTTGATACCCATATCGTACAAACACATTCTAGAGTCACCCCTGGTCCACCTTTATGGCGATATCTCGAAAAGGCGTCCACCTATAGAACTAAGGCCCACTCCCTTTTAAAATACTCATTAACACCTTTCATTTGATACCCATATCGTACAAACAAATTCTAGAGTCACCCCTGGTCCACCTTTATGGCGATATCTCGAAAAGGCGTCCACCTATAGAACTAAGGCCCACTCCCTTTTAAAATACTCATTAACACCTTTCATTTGATACCCATATCGTACAAACAAATTCTAGAGTCACCCCTGGTCCACCTTTATGGCGATATCTCGAAAAGGCGTCCACCCATAGAACTAAGGCCCACTCCCTTTTAAAATACTCATTAACACCTTTCGTTTGATAACCCATATTGTACAAACGCATACCACCACTCCCTTTTAAAACCCCCATTAATACCTTTAATTTGATACCCATATCGTACAAACACATTCTAGAGTCACCCCTGGTCCACCTTTATGGCGATATCTCGAAAGGCGTCACCTATAGAACTAAGGCCCACGCCCTTTTAAAATACTCATTAGCACCTTTCATTTGATACCCATATCGTACAAAACAATTCTAGAGTCACCCTGGTCCACCTTTATGGCGATATCTCGAAAAGGCGTCCACCTATAGAACTAAGACCCACTCCCTTTTTAAATACTCATTAACACCTTTCATTTGATACCCATATCGTACAAACAAATTCTAGAGTCACCCCTGGTCCACCTTTATGGCGATATCTCGAAAAGGCGTCCACCTATAGAACTAAGGCCCACTCCCTTTTAAAATACTCATTAACACCCTTTCATTGATACCCATATCGTACAAACACATTCTAGAGTCACCCTGGTCCACCTTTATGGCGATATCTCGAAAAGGCGTCCACCTATAGAACTAAGGCCCACTCCCTTTTAAAATACTCATTAACACCTTTCGATTTGATACCCATATGTACAAACACATTCTAGAGTCACCCCTGGTCCACCTTTATGGCGATATCTCGAAAGGCGTCCACCTATAGAACTAAGGCACACTCCCTTTTAAAATACTCATTAACACCTTTCTTGATACCCATATCGTACAAAGCAATTCTAGAGTCACCCCTGGTCCACCTTTATGGCGATATCTCGAAAAGGCGACCACCTATACAACTACCACTACTCCCTTTTAAATACCCTCATTAATACCTTTAATTTGATACCCATATCGTACAAACACATTCTAGAGTCACCCCTGGTCCACCTTTATGGCGATATCTCGAAAAGGCGTCCACCTACAGAACTAAGCCCCACTCCCTTTTAAAATACTCATTAACACCTTTCGTTTTGATACCCATATCGTACAAACAAATTCTAGAGTCACCCCTGGTCCACCTTTATGCCGATATCTCGAAAAGGCGACCACCTATACAACTACCACCACCCTTTAATACCTTTAATGTGATACCCATATCGTACAAACACATTTTAGAATCACCCCTGGTTCACCTTTATGGCGATATCTCGAAAAGGCGTCCACCTATAGAACTAAGGCCCACTCCTTTTAAAATACTCATTAACACCTTTCGTTTGATACCCACATTGTACAATCGCATCTAGAGTCACATAACCATAGTACAAACAAATTCTAGGGTCACCCCTGGTCCACCTTTATGGCGATATCTCGAAACGGCGTCCACCTATGGAACTAAGGCATCACTCCATTTTAAAATACTCATAAACACCTTTCATTTGATACCCATATCGTACAAACAAATTCTAGATTCACCCTGGTCCACCTTTATGGCGATATCTCGAAAAGGCGACCACCTATACAACTACCACTACTCCCTTTAAAAACCCTCATTAATACCTTTAATTTGATACCCATATCGTACAAACACATTCTAGAGTCACCCCTGGTCCACCTTTATGGCGATATCTCGAAAAGGCGTCCACCTACAGAACTAAGCCCCACGCCCTTTTGAAATACTCATTAACACCTTTCGTTTGATACCCATATTGTACAAACGCATTCTAGAGTCACCCCTGGTCCACCTTTATGGCGATATCTCGAAAAGGCGTCCACCTATAGAACTAAGGCCCACTCCCTTTTAAAATGCTCATTAACACCCTTTCATTTGATACCCGTATCGTACAAGCAAATTCTAGGGTCACCCCTGGTCCACCTTTATGGCGATATCTCGAAAAGGCGACCACCTATAGAACTAAGGCCCACGCCCTTTTGAAGTACTAATTAACACCTTTCGTTTGATACCCATATTGTACAAACGCATTCTAGAGTCACCCCTGGTCCACCTTTATGGCGATATCTCGAAACGGCGTCCACCTATGGAACTAAGGATCACTCCCTTTTAAAATACTCATTAACACCTTTCATTTGATACCCATATCGTACAAACAAATTCTAGAGTCACCCCTGGTCCACCTTTATGCCGATATCTCGAAAAGGCGACCACCTATACAACTACCACCACTCCCTTTTAAAACCCTCATTAATACCTTTAATTTGATACCCATATCGTACAAACACATTCTAGAGTCACCCCTGGTCCACCTTTATGGCGATATCTCGAAAAGGCGTCCACCTATAGAACTAAGGCCCACTCCCTTTTAAAATACTCATTAACACCTTTCGTTTGATACCCATATGTACAAACGCATTCTAGAGTCACCCCTGGTCCACCTTTATGCCAATATCTCGAAAAGGCGACCACATATACAACTACCACCACTCCCTTTTAAAAACCTCATTAATACCTTTAATTTGATACCCATATCGTACAAACACATTCTAGAGTCACCCCTGGTCCACCTTATGGCGATATCTCGAAAAGGCGTCCACCTATAGAACTAAGGCCCCACGCCCTTTTAAAATACTCATTAACACCTTTCGTTTGATACCCATATTATACAAACACATTCTAGAGTCACCCCTGGTCCACCTTTATGGCGATATCTCGAAAAGGCGTCCACCTATAGAACTAAGCCCCACTCCCTTTTAAAATACTCATTAACACCTTTCGTTTGATACCCATATTGTACAAACGCATTCTAGAGTCACCCCTGGTCCACCTTTATGCCGATATCTCGAAAAGGCGACCACCTATACAACTACCACCACTCCCTTTTAAAAACCCTCATTAATACCTTTAATTTGATACCCATATCGTACAAACACATTCTAGAGTCACCCCTGGTCCACCTTTATGGCGATATCTCGAAAAGGCGTCCACCTATAGAACTAAGCCCCACGCCCTTTTAAAATACTCATTAACACCTTTCGTTTGATACCCATATTGTACAAACGCATTCTAGAGTCACCCCTGGTCCACCTTTATGGCGATATCTCGAAAAGGCGTCCACCTATAGAACTAAGGCCCACTCCCTTTTAAAATCTCATTAACACCTTTCATTTGATACCCATATCGTACAAACAAATTCTAGGGTCACCCCTGGTCCACCTTTATGGCGATATCTCGAAACGGCGTCCACCTATGGAACTAAGGATCACTCCCTTTTAAAATACTCATTAACACCTTTCATTTGATACCCATATCGTACAAACAAATTCTAGAGTCAACCCTGATCCACCTTTATGGCGATATCCCTAAATGGCGTCCACCTATAGAACTATGGCCCACTCCCTCTTAAAATACTCTTTAATACCTTTCATTTGATACACATGTCACACAAACACTTTCCAGGGTTACCCTCGGTTCATTTTCCTACATGGTTATTTTCCCTTATGTTGTCACCATAGCTCTCAACTGAGTATGTAATGTTCGGTTACACCCGAACTTAACCTTCCTTACTTGTTTTATACTCAGTTGAGCAGAGCTCGCAGAGTATATTAACTTTGATTGGATAACGGTTGGTTGTACAGGTATAAAGGAATCGAGATAGATATAGACTTCCATATATCAAAATCATCAGTATCGAAAAAAAATTCGATTGAGCCATGTCCGTGCGTCCGTCCGTCCCGTTAACACGATAACTTGAGTAAATTTTGAGGTATCTTGATGAAATTTGGGATGTAGGTTCCTGGGCACTCATCTCAGATCGCTATTTAAAATGAACGATATCGGACTATAACCACGCCCACTTTTTCGATATCGAAATTTCGAAAATCGAAAAAGTGCGATAATTCATTACCAAATACGGATAAAGCGATGAAACTTGGTAGGTGAGTTGAACTTATGACGCATAATAGAAAACTAGTAAAATTTTGGACAATGGGCGTCGCAAGGGTAAAGTTTTGCAAGCTGTAATTTGGCAGTCGTTGAAGATATCATGATGAAATTTGGCACGAACGTTACTCTTATTACTATATGTATGCTTAATAAAAATTAGCAAAAGTCGGAGAACGACCACGCCCACTTTAAAAAAAAATTTTTTTAAAGCCAAATTTTAAAAGAAAAGTTAATATCTTTACAGTATATAAGTAAATTATGTCAACATTCAACTCCATTAATGATATGGTGCAACAAAATACAAAAATAAAAGAAATTTTCAAAATGGGCGTGGCTCCGCACTTTTTCATTTAATTTGTCTAGGATACTTTTAATGCCATATGTCGAACAAAACATTACCAATCCTAGTGAAATTTGGTAGAGGCGTAGACTCTAGGACGATAACTGTTTTCTGTGAAAAAAGGGCAAAATCGGTTGAAGCCACGCCCAGTTTTTATACACAGTCGACCGTCTGTCCTTCCGCTCGGCCGTTAACACGATAACTTGAGCAAAAATCGATATATCTTTACTAAACTCAGTTCACGTACTTATCTGAACTCACTTTATATTGGTGTAAAAAATGGCCGAAATCCGACTATGACCACGCCCACTTTTTCGATATCGAAAATTACTAAAAATGAAAAAATGCCATAATAATATACCAAATACGAAAAAAGGGATGAAACATGGTAATTGGATTGGTCTATTGACGCAAAATATAACTTTAGAAAAAAACTTTGTAAAATGGGTGTGACACCTACCATATTAAATAGAAGAAATTGAAAAAGTTTTGCAGGGCGAAATCAAAAGCACTTGGAATCTTGGAAGGATAACTGTTCGTGGTATTACATATATAAATAAATTAGCGGTACCCGACAGATGATGTTCTGGGTCACCCTGGTCCACATTTTGGTCGATATCTCGAAAACGCCTTCACATATACAACTACCACCACTCCCTTTTAAAACCCTCATTAATACCTTTAATTTGATACCCATATCGTACAAACACATTCTAGAGTCACCCCTGGCCACCTTTGTGGCGATATCTCGAAAAGGCGACCACCTATAGAACTAAGGCCCACGCCCTTTTAAAATACTCATTAGCACCTTTAATTTGATACCCATATCGTACAAACAAATTCTAGAGTCACCCTGGTCCACCTTTATGGCGATATCTCGAAAAGGCGTCCACCTATAGAACTAAGACCCACTCCTTTTTATAATACTCATTAACACCTTTCATTTGATACCCATATCGTACAAACAAATTCTAGAGTCACCCCTGGTCCACCTTTATGGCGATATCTCGAAGAGGCGTCCACCCATAGAACTAAGGCCCACTCCCTTTTAAAATACTCATTAACACCTTTCGTTTGATACCCATATTGTACAAACGCATACCACCACTCCCTTTTAAAACCCCATTAATACCTTTAATTTGATACCCATATCGTACAAACACATTCTAGAGTCACCCCTGGTCCACCTTTATGGCGATATCTCGAAAAGGCGTACACCTATAGAACTAAGGCCACTCCCTTTTAAAATGCTTATTAACCCCTTTCATTTGATACCCGTATCGTACAAAAAATTCTAGAGTCACCCCTGGTCCACCTTTATGCCGATATCTCGAAAAGGCGTCCACCTATAGAATTAAGGCCCACTCCCTTTTAAATACTACCTTCGTTTGAACCCACTTACATCGCATTTGAGTCACATAACCATATCGTACAAACAAATTCTAGGGTCACCCCTGGTCCACCTTTATGGCGATATCTTGAAAAGGCTTTCCACCTATAGAGCTAAGGCCCACTCCCTTTTGAAATGCTCATTAACCCTTTCATTTGATACCCATATCGTACAAACAAATTCTAGGGTCACCCCTGGTCCACCTTTATGGCGATATCTCGAAACGGCGTCCACCTATAGAACTAAGAACACTCCATTTTAAAATACTCATTAAACACCTTTCATTTGATACCCATATCGTACAAACAAATTCTAGAGTCACCCCTGGTCCACCTTTATGCCGATATCTCGAAAAGGCGACCACCTATACAACTACCACTACTCCCTTTTAAAACCCTCATTAATACCTTTAATTTGATAACCATATCGTACAAACACATTCTAGAGTCACCCCTGGTTCACCTTTATGGCGATATCTCGAAAAGGCGTCCACCTACAGAACTAAGCCCCACGCCCTTTTGAAATACTCATTAACACCTTTCGTTTGATACCCATATTATACAAACGCATTCTAGAGTCACCCCTGGTCCACCTTTATGGCGATATCTCGAAAAGGCGTTCACCCATAGAACTAAGGCCCACTCCCTTTTAAAATGCTCATTAACACCCTTTCATTTGATACCCGTATCGTACAAGCAAATTCTAGGGTCACCCCTGGTCTACCTTTATGCCGATATGTCGAAAAGGCGACCACCTATAGAACTAAGCCCCACGCCCTTTTGAAGTACTAATTAACACCTTTCGTTTGATACCCATATTGTACAATCGCATTCTAGAGTCACCCCTGGTCCACCTTTATGGCGATATCTCGAAGCGGCGTCCACCTATGGAACTAAGGATCACTCCCTTTAAAATACTCATTAACACCTTTCATTTGATACCCATATCGTACAAACAAATTCTAGCGTCACCCCTGGTCCACCTTTATGTCGATATCTCGAAAAGGCGACCACCTATACAACTACCACCACTACCTTTTAAAACCCTCATTAATACCTTTAATTTGATACCCATATCGTACAAACACATTCTAGAGTCACCCCTGGTCCACCTTTATGGCGATATCTCGAAAAGGCGTCCACCTATAGAACTAAGGCCCACTCCCTTTTAAAATACACATTAACACCTTTCGTTTTATACCCATATTATACAAACGCATTCTAGAGTCACCCCTGGTCCACCTTTATGCCAATATCTCGAAAAGGCGACCACATATACAACTACCACCACTCCCTTTTAAAACCCTCATTAATATCTTTAATTTGATACCCACATCGTACAAACACATTCTAGAGTCACCCCTGGTCCACCTCTATGCCGATATCTCGAAAAGGCGTCCACCTATAGAACTAAGCCCACGCCATTTTAAAATAATCATTAACACCTTTCGTTTGATAGCCATATTATACAAACACATTCTAGAGTCACCCCTGGTCCACCTTTATGGCGATATCTCGAAAAGGCGTCCACCTATAGAACTAAGCCCCACGCCCTTTTAAAATACCCATTAACACCTCTCGTTTGATACCCATATTGTACAAACGCATTCTAGAGTCACCCCTGATCCACTTTTATGCCGATATCTCGAAAAGGCGACCACCTATACAACTACCACCACTCCCTTTTAAAACCCTCATTAATACCTTTAATGTGATACCCATATCGTACAAACACATTTTAGAATCACCCCTGGTTCACCTTTATGGCGATATCTAGAAAAGGCGTCCACCTGTAGAAGTAAACCCCACGCCCTTTGAAATACTCATTAACAACTTTCGTTTGATACCCATATTATACAAACGCATTCTAGAGTCACCCCAGGTCCACCTTTATGGCGATATCTCGAAAAGGCGTCCACCTATAGAACTAAGGCCCACTCCCTTTTAAAATGTTCATTAACCCCTTTCATTTGATACCCATATCGTACAAACAAATTCTAGGGTCACCCCTGGTCCACCTTTATGGCGATATCTCGAAACGGCGTCCACCTATGGAACTAAGGATCACTCCCTTTTAAAATACCCATTAACACCTTTCATTTGATACCCATATCGTACAAACAAATTCTAGAGTCAACCCTGATCCACCTTTATGGCGATATCCCTAAATGGCGTCCACCTATAGAACTATGACCCACTCCCTCTTAAAATACCCATTAATACCTTCATTTGATACACATGTCACACAAACACTTTCCAGGGTTACCCTCGGTTCATTTTCCTACATGGTTATTTTCCCTTATGTTGTTGCCACCATAGCTCTCAACTGAGTATGTAATGTTCGATTACACCCGAACTTAACCTTCCTTACTTGTTTTTATACTCAGTTGAGCAGAGCTCGCAGAGTATATTAACTTTGATTGGATAACGGTTGGTTGTACAGGTATAAAGGAATGGAGATAGATATAGACTTCCATATATCAAAATCATCAGTATCGAAAAAAAATTCGATTGAGCCATGTCCGTGCGTCCGTTCGTCCCTTAACACGATAACTTGAGTAAATTTTGAGGCATCTTGATGAAATTTGGGATGTAGGTTCCTGGGCACTCATCTCAGATCGCTATTTAAAATGAACGATATCGGACTATAACCACGCCCACTTTTTCGATATGGAAATTTCGAAAAATCGAAAAAGTGCGATAATTCATTACCAAATACGGATAAAGCGATGAAACTTGGTAGGTGAGTTGAACTTATGACGCATAAGAGAAAACTAGTAAAATGTTGGACAATGGGCGTGCAAGTTTTGCAAGCTGTAATTTGGCAGTCGTTGAAGATATCATGATGAAATTTGGCACGAACGTTACTCTTATTACTATATGTATGCTTAATAAAAATTAGCAAAGTCGGAGAAAGATCACGCCCACTTTAAAAAAAAATTTTTTAAAGCCAAATTTTAAAAGAAAAGTTAATATCTTTACAGTATATAAGTAAATTATGTCAACATTCAACTCCATTAATGATATGGTGCAACAAAATACAAAAATAAAAGAAATTTTCAAAATGGGCGTGGCTACGCACTTTTTCATTTAATTTGTCTAGGATACTTTTAATGCCATATGTCGAACAAAACATTACCAATCCTAGTGAAATTTGGTAGAGGCGTAGACTCTAGGACGATAACTGTTTTCTGTGAAAAAAGGCAAAATCGGTTGAAGCCACGCCCAGTTTTTATACACAGTCGACCGTCTGTCCTTCCGCTCGGCAGTTAACACGATAACTTGAGCAAAAATCGATATATCTTTACTAAACTCAGTTCACGTACTTATCTGAACTCACTTTATATTGGTGTAAAAAATGGCCGAAATCCGACTATGACCACGCCCACTTTTTCGATATCGAAAATTACTAAAAATGAAAAAAATGCCATAATAATATACCAAATACGAAAAAAGGGATGAAACATGGTAATTGGATTGGTCTATTGACGCAAAATATAACTTTAGAAAAAAACTTTGTAAAATGGGTGTGACACCTATCATATTAAATAGAAGAAATTGAAAAAGTTTTGCAGGGCGAAATCAAAAGCACTTGGAAACTTGGAAGGATAACTGTTCGTGGTATTACATATATAAATAAATTAGCGGTACCCGACAGATGATGTTCTGGGTCACCCTGGTCCACATTTTGGTCGATATCTCGAAAACGCCTTCACATATACAACTACCACCACTCCCTTTTAAAACCTTCATTAATACCTTTAATTTGATACCCATATCGTACAAACACATTCTAGAGTCACCCCTGGCCCACCTTTGTGGCGATATTTCGAAACGGCGACCACCTATAGAACTAAGGCCCACGCCCTTTTAAAATACTCATTAGCACCTTTAATTTGATACCCATATCGTACAAACAAATTCTAGAGTCACCCTGGTCCACCTTTATGGCGATATCTCGAAAAGGCGTCCATCTATAGATCTAAGACCCACTCCTTTTTATAATACTCATTAACACCTTTCATTTGATACCCATATCGTACAAACAAATTCTAGAGTCACCCCTGGTCCACCTTTATGGCGATATCTCGATGAGGCGTCCACCCATAGAACTAAGGCCCACTCCCTTTTAAAATACTCATTAACACCTTTCATTTGATACCCATATTGTACAAAACGCATTCTAGAGTCACCCTGGTCCACGTTTATGGCGATATCTCGAAAAGGCGTCCACCCATAGAACTAAGGCTCACTCCCTTTTAAAATACTCATTAACACCTTTAATTAGATATCCATATCGTACAAACATATTCTAGAGTCACCCCTGGTCCGCCTTTATGGCGATATCCCGAAAAGGCGTCCACCTATAGAACTTAGGCCCACTCCCTTTTAAAATACTCATTAACACCTTTCATTTGATACCCATATCGTACAAACAAATTCTAGAGTCACCCCTGGTCCACCTTCATGGCGATATCTCGAAAAGGCCTATAGACCTATAGAACTTAGGCCCACTCCCTTTTAAAATACTCATTTGCACTTTCATTTGATACCCATATCGAACAAACAAAGTCTAGAGTCAGCCCTGGTCCACCGTTATGGCGATATCCCTAAATGGCGTCCATCTATAGAACTATGGCCACTCCCTCTTAAAACACTCTTTAATACCTTCCATTTGATACACATGTCATACAAACACATTCCAGGGTTACCCTAAGTTCATTTTACTACGAGGTGATTTTCCCTTATTTTGTCTCCATAGCTCTCAACTGAGTATGTAATGTTCGGTTACACCCGAACTTAACCTTCCTTACTTGTTATTAATCCGAATCCTTTTGTTGTTTTTATTTCTTCCCTTTTTCCGCCTTAATCATTCTATAACAAATACGTGGGTGCGTGCCGTTGCCACCACGTATTTGACCGTGGTCCTTCTTCGCCGCAAATAAGAGAACCATATATTTTAAAATACAGTCCACTCCACTCCTTTAGAGAACATCGAAGAAGCAGTTCA
>JARSSU010018040.1:0-16209 GCA_029619165.1 Eurosta solidaginis | reverse complement strand
GTCGTACTTAGATCCGGCACAGACACCGGTATATGCTTCACGTTCGCAGAGACCAATAATACGGTTGCTTGACCACTCTCTGAGTACACCCTTTTGAATATCTTATGCATTCAATTAGTTTGCCTCTCTTCTTTCATAAAACGATTTTCGAGCTCATTTTGGCTTATCTTACTTGCGAATGTATGCACATACTTTTACTTTAATTGGGTCAACGACAGCAAAGATTCTTGCGTTGAGGTAGGTCGGGATACAAAATCATCATATTACGCCCTAGGAAAAATGTTCGTAGATATACTTTTAAGCAATAAATATTGTAAACAAATTTAAATTCGCTATTCTCTCTAGAAGTTATATATTGCTTAGTTGTACTTTATATAGGCCTTATATATAGGTATAAGCAGCTATGAGTTGAATTGTTAAATAAAATACTGTTATGCATTACTGATTTAAGGATTTTAGTCTGATTTAGAAGGAAGTGTAGGTGGTTGAAAAGGGGCTTTAAGAACATCAACAAAGCCATGGTAGGGTGGGTGCAGAGCAGTCGCCAATATCATTATAAGCAGGCGCTGCATCAGGTGTAGGAGCATGAATGACACAAAGCGGGAGACGGTTAGTCTGGAGTTGTGGTTATTTAGTGTGCAAACTAAGTTTTGTTAGGGTCATAGTTTGAGGAGGAAGGGGCGTGGTCAACCGCTAAGAGTTTTACCCACCCCAGGCTGAAGCACCGGGAACAAGCGAGTGCACACGCCTTAGCGTTTGGCAGCATCACAAGACCTTCTCGCTGAACTGATACGACAGTTACGCCAGGCTCAGGCTACCAGCTCATAACAGTATCTTTTGACATAAATGTATTTATACCCATCTATACCACTATCGGAGACTTTGGACATAGTTAGCTCAACAATAGTTCATAATACAAAAAACAAAGTGAAAAGTATGCAAATCACAAATACGCTAAGAACCACTTTACATAAAAACTATTTTCAATTCAACAATAAAATATATAGACAAACAAACGGTCTTGGAATGGGAAGCCCCACATCAGCAATTCTTATGGAAGTGTTCATGCAAAATCTGGAAGAAAAGTACATACAGGAGCTGAAGTCCAAATTAGGTGTGTCATTTTATGCTAGATACGTGGATGACATAATATGCATTTTAACTACTAATAACGAAGAGCTTGTACTGGAGTACCTCAACAAGCAGCACGGAAATATAAAATTTACAATGGAAACTGAAAAAGACGGAGGAATCAACTATCCAGACCTCACCATAAATATTGATAAAGAAGCCAAAAGATTTAACTATGTCATATATAGAAAGTCAACGGCCACCGATACAATAATACACAATACCTCAAATCACCCTCAACAGCATAAAAATGCAGCATTAAGGCACTTGGTACATAGACTTGAAAGAACACCGCTTACACAAGAGGCATATAAGAGAGAACTTGAGGTCATATATAATATCGCTGCAAACAACGGATATAAAAAAGCACTAGTAGATAAGCTCAGAAAGACAAATGGAGAACCAAAAAGAAATAATGAAAAGGAAAATAATAGCTGGACGACTATGACATATACTGGAAAAACAACATATAAATTGACAAACTTCTATAAAAAATACAACATTAACACAGCATTCAAAACATCGAACAATCTAGGGCGAAAACTAAGACCTAACATTAACTCAGAGGATCCGTTTAGCATCCACGGCGTATACAAGCTTACCTGCGGATGCCAGCATAGTTACATAGGACAAACAGGACGGCAAATCAGAACGAGGTTCAGAGAACATATTAGAGATTACAACAAAAAAATACGGAATCCAAACATTATACCCGAGTCTAACTTCGCGAATCACATGGTCGAGAATGAATGTTCCCCAGCAAACATCAATAAAACAGTTAGGGTTCTTCACATACAGGAAAAGGGCCGACGTCTCAACGTACTCGAAAACATGGAAATCTACAAACAGAAAACATTCGACGGTAGAATATTAAACGAACAAATAAACACAATTTCTGACACAATATTCGAGCCTTTAAAACTTGTTTACAGGAAACAACTTAATCACACAGATACAACAGACAAACACACAACAACAAATAAACACAAAACAATTAACACACCAAAACAAAAAACCGACAAAGAAGGTCAAACGACTAAAGTCACAGATTTCTACCTACCCCAGTCAGCCACACAAATCGATTAGTAAACCACCCTCGGTTCTGAATGAACACACAGCACATACACATAACTAAATATATACAAGCATCAATTTGACAATACCTGCTCATATACCTACGAACTATAAATACAGGACAAACGACAACAACAGATCAGAACGAAAATCGACACTGACGATGGCACAATGCCGAAACCGGTTTGTCTCAAAACCAAATTTGACAAGGGATGACGGAAAATCGTTCCAATATACATCATTTAACCACCCTGTCGGAAAATCAACCAAACAAGATAAGTACATATTTTTAGTTTGTTAGTATTAGGATATTTATAAATGTGTAGGTTAAGTAATTAGCTATAAAAGAGAAAGGATTTCTTTAATAAATTGAATTATCATCAGACTTCCAAAGTCTAAACTTCTTTGTATTACTTTGAACGTTTCATGGCGATCCTGCCAGTACAGATCAAAAATTAGCACAACTGCTAAAAAAGATCTGACTGCCCAGGAATCCTGACCATTTTTAAACAGTTAAAAAGTTTTTGTTAAAAAGGAGAATAAAGGACAATACAAGGAACACAAACGGTACTACTATCTGGTAGTAGTAAAGATTGGTATTTTAACAAGTTTACAAATTACTTACTACCATAAAAAGATCAGTATTATGCAGACGGTGGCAAAGATTCGGTAAAGCAATAAAAGCAGAAAATTAAGTATTGATGACCAACTGGCAGCAAGCGAGCATAGAAGAAGTGGCATACAATTTAGCAGCAAAACGGGACCAGAAGATACCTTTACAATTGGATGCGTACCGCTTGAGGCAACAAGATAAGTATAAAATTTAGAAACAAATTGGGCGGCCTTTACGGACGCTAAACCATTAGCAAAAACGAAATTGCTATTAATTAAATAAGGTAAATTTATTAAAAATCAATGAAGGTCAAGAGTAAAACGGAATGCATAGGATAAAAGAATAAAATCGAAAAATTTTATTAAAAATTAAAATTAGTTCATTACTCATAGAAGCAGGAAGATAATTATATTTCAAAATGTCTTGGTGGACAAAAATAGCCCAAGGCATTATGATAGCCATAGCTGGCTACGAAGTAGGTAAAGGAAACTCTGAAACAACAGAGAAACAAGATAATCAAGTATGAGCCATCAACTAAGGTAGATACAGAAAATACTCCGAAAATTCCAGATGTTTGGCTAGGCGCAATGATTTTGCGTAGTCGGGCTATTGATCATTGCAATGGCCACAATACTAAGAAAATATATGAAATTTAAATATAGGCAAAGAAAACGTGCAACAGCGCGTCTAAATTTTTTTTTCTTTCTACCCAAGTTTCCAAACTCAAAGCTGAGGAAGAGCAATAAACAATTGAAGTAAAATCTCAAATAATAAGTCTCAAAATGTCACAATCGACAGTAAAGGCAGCCCTGCCTAAAGCGAAACAGCAAATAAAAAATTTGCATAACACATTTTCGCTCCTGACATAAATAGTCATGAAGCAATAGAAAATTCTAGGACAGTGGAAATAAGCAAACCCTAAGAACACAAAAAAAAACACCAATATTTTACAACCAGCCCATAACAACAAAAAAAAAGAATGAAGAAAAGTCACAAAGAGAACCTATAAAAATATAAGTGAAGCGCTATATAAATTTGCAGCAAGAAGACATGTCGCGCTCCTAAAATGGTAGCGTAAGAAATACAAGCAACCTGATTGTAGATGATAAAATTGACTTAGGACAATTACTTTATCAGGCTGTACACACGATGTACAAATGCCGCCAATAGAGGAATGGTATTTATAAGGAAAACACAGTTGTCTTTGAGGGACAAATTGGTGGAACATGATTGATTATTTACTCGAGTAGGCAAATGTAAAATAATAATTGATAGTTCTCTAAGATCAATAGATACATTAACCAAAGAGGTTGTGCATGTGACAAATCCCGGTATAAAAATAAAAATTAACTCTTCATAAAAGTCATGACGATTCTGTCTTGGTGGCCGCCGCAGAAATCGCATGACAAATAAGATCAAAAATATATTGCTGGAAAATATGAAAATATGAAAAGATCATTTAAAAGATACGAAACATTTTTCTTTACACCCACTGTACCTTCCACTCACCCATTAATAGAGCTACTATCAATACATAGCTACTCCGCTCTTCCATCAGCAACCCATCTATTGTCTATACAATTTATTACAGATTTACCTTATTATGAATGAAAAAAAAATGCCAAGTGAAAAAAAAATTTTTTTTTCTCCTTGAATAATATGCGGAATTAGTTTAATAAAATAAACTAAATACAATCATTTATTGCTTAGGTCTCATAAGGTCATAATTTTACATATTAGGAAAATAGTTTACTTTAACCCCAATAGACTAGAAAATATTAATAGGAAAATAGTTTGGTATAATTAGAAAATAATGATAGGAATAATAAAGATAAGGAAATAATAGTCCACAAGGATAGGCTTAAACCCATTTAAAACATCTTTTGATAATTTAAAGCAAATAGTCATTAAATAAATATTCCAATTTACTCGGTTAGTTAATAAAAATTTCTAAAGACAAGCGGATTTTAAGTGAGTACACACATTTAAAATCCGGCTGTAAAATAAATAAAATATATAAAATAAGTAAAATAATTGTTAAATTCAAAATTTTTTTTATATACGTAAATATGTAAAGTAATCGTTAAATTTAAATTTTTTTGAAAAAAAAAGATTTGTACAAAATATTGAAAAAAAAATATATATAAAATGTAAAAATAATAAAAGTATCAAAGTCAGCAAATTAGAAACAAATTACGCAACCTCTTCCACTACAATATCAAGTTACAGTAAAATACCAAAATCATTTAAAATGCGAACAAAAAGTCTTATACAATTGTTCACAAAACAATTATATAATACTCTTTTTCTAAGGCGGATGGTGCGTCATGCCCACCTATGCAATACATTTGCGGCCTTACGCATCATGAACTTCTATGCCAATACATTTTAGTAATAGCGTAATCATATTACAATATCATACGACATAAATTACATTGACCTCACACAGCGGTTAGCTAACATCAATGGAATGCCGAATATGAAACCCTTGTCAGTTCACACATAACAAATTATGCTTATCGGCAATGTTAGTTTGTCACCAAAATATTTACATACAACCAATAATATGAATTAACCAAATATTCACATTTGCATACAAATCTACGTGTATGCATAGTAATACAAATCTACATGTAAGCATGGTAGTAATACAAATCTACATGTATGCATAGTAGTAATACAAATCTACATGTATGCATAGTAATACACATCTACATGTATGCATAGTAATACAAATGTACATATTTTTAGTTTGTTAGTATTAGGATATTTACATATAAATGTGTAGGTTAAGTAATTAGCTATAAAAGAGAAATAATTTCTTTACTAAATTGAATTATCATCAGACTTCCAAACTCTAAACTTCTTTGTATTAATGTGAACGTTTCAGTAAGTGTTAGACTCATTTTACAAAGTTTTTTCTAAAGTTATATTTTGCGTTCAAAAAACCAATCCAATCACCATATTTCATCCCTTTTTTCGTACTTGGTATAGAATTGTGGCACTTTTCGATATCGAAAAAGTGGGCGTCGTCATAGTCGGATTTCGCCCATTTTTAATACCAAGATAAAGTGAGTTCAAATAGGTTAGGTTAGGTTGAACTGGCCGGTCCATTAGGACCTCACATAGACTGATGGAGTCCGTAGTGTTACCAGAAATTTTTATTAATGACCAAACTGAAAAACCATATCAAAAACCAGGACTTATGTTATAAAAAAACTCCGACCTCTTGGCAAATACTAGAAGCTTCCTAGGACTTAAGCCACTTGCTGCTTCTAGATCTGACAGCTGTATCACTCCTAATAGCTGGAGTCTTAGCCTGGCAAGCGCAAGGCACGAGCACCGAACGTGTTCGATCGTTTGCTCCTCCAACCCGCACTTCCTACGTCTGCTATCACTGACCAAGCCTAATTTAAAGGCATGTGATGCCAGAAGGCAGTGTCCAGTCAGAATACCCGTCATTAGTCTACAGTCCTCTCTTTTTAATTATAGAAGCAACTTTGTTAGTCTAAGGTTGTAAGACATACACATAATCTTCGACACTTTACAGCCCCGCGCTTGAAACTACGCCTTTCCCGCTTGGTCGATCGTGTGCACCTCTCGCCTTCGCTTAATCTCGCCCAGTCTAATTGGGACGTCTACGGAGCAAGCTTCAAGGGATGTGCCCTTTTTAGATAGTTCATCCGCTTTTTCATCCCCATCTATTCCCATATACCCTGGGACCCAATATAGATGTATACTTCTCCTTGTCCCGATTCTATCCAGAGACTGCTTACACTCTACCACGCATTTAGATGCTGTGCTATGCGAGATTATTGCCTTAATTGATGCTTGACTATCAATATAAAAGTTAACATGATTGCAGCTTAAGCTATTCTCTTCCAGGGTTTCTACTGCTTTGGTTACGGCAAATATTTTCGTTTGGAAAACGCTACAGTAATCCGGAAGCCTGTAGGATCTGGTAATTTCCGTATCAGCACATTATACCCCAGACCCTACCCCTTCCACTACTTTGGAACCATCTGTGTACACGTGTATCGCCTCGTCCGCCATTTGCGCACACTTGCGCCAACCGTCCACCTCCATTGTGGCCTTAAGATCTCCCTCGAAATGCAGATAGGAAATCAGGTAATCTGTTCGTCTTGTGATTGATGACGCTATACTACTATGGCCGTATGGTCGGCGCTCAAGCTGCCCCGAGGCACCGAGCCTGGTTGCACTTGTTAATGCTATGTTCTTTGCTACCAGGTCTACAGCTGGAATGTGCAGAATGGCATACGGTGCAGCCGACGGGGTTGATTTCAGGGCCCCGTAATGCTAACCATCGACAGTTTGCATATCCCCTCTAATTTTTTGAGGTATGTTGTTTCTTGTGTGGCTTTCCACCAAACAAGAACTCCGAAGTATAGAATAGCGCTTTCAATCGTTGTAAAACCCCAATGAGAAAGAGAGGGCAATAAGCCCCACGTACACCCCAGCATTCTTTTACAGGGATAAAGTGCCGCTGAGGCCTTCTTCACCCTCTCCTCCACGTTGAGCTTCCATGACAACTTACTGTCTAGGATGATTCCTAGATATTTTATGCAAGGTTTCTCCTGTAAGGTCACTCCTCCTAACTTAGGTCTGGTCCAATTTGGGCCCTTGCACATCTTCATAAACAAGACCATATCCGTCTTCTCCGCATTGACTTTCAACCCGACAATAGATGCCCAGGTATGAATATCTCGAAGAGCCTGGTCCATCAAAGAACTAACCGTTGGAAGGCACTTTCCACTTATGACAACTGCAACGTCATCTGCTTAAGCTGTAAGTTTTACGGGTTCTTCATCGAATCGCCTGAGCAGTTGGTTGATGACCAGCGTCCACAGCAGAGGTGATAGCACCCCTCCCTGCGGCGTGCCCCTGTCCCCAGATTTCGTGGCCTCGTGCAATCCCCATTTTGATGTAATCTTCCTGCAATTTAACATGCAGCCGATCCATCTGGTTAAGGCTGGATGTACTTTCATGTAATTAAGACCATCCATAATCGCTCATTTAGAAACATTGTTGAAATCCCCGGCAATGTATAAAAATATTCCTAGGCATACTCCTTATATTCCACGGCTTTCTCTATGCTTATTACCACCCTATGCAATGCGGTGTCTACCGACTTGCCTTTGGTGTATGCATGCTGTGTTCTGGAGAGCAGCTTTTTATCCACGTTGGCCTTTTTGTACACATCTGTCAGCCTCTCAAAGGTTTTGAGCAGAAATGATGTTGAACTAATGGGTCTACAGTCTTTGGGATACACGCAACCGATCTTTCCCGCCTTTGGTAAGAAAGCTGCACGAGCAATTCTCCAAGACTGCGGTACATGATTCAGTCTTATGCACCGATCGAATATTATTTTAAGCCATTCCACAACCGCCCTACTTGAAACTTGTAGCATGGCCGGGAATATAACATCAGGGCTCCGCGGTTTAAACTTAGAAAACGTTTTCACTGCCCATTCGTATCGGTCACCAAGCCCGGCACTACCCGCTCCGTGATCGAAGTGTGAGTGATGCCTGGTGGCTCTTCTAAACCGTCTCCCGATGGGAAATGTGTGTCGAAAAGCACCTCAAGATATTCCTCACAATTACGTGACCATTCCCCGTTGTCTTTTTTTATTAGTCCCTGGACTAAGTTTCCCCTTGCTAGGACTTTTTTCAACTGTGCTGTTTCGCTGGAACACTCTATGTCCGTACATGATTCTCTTCGCCCTATAAATTTCACACTTGTAGATCCTCAGTAGATCCCAGTAGATCCCTGTACTCATCCCCGACACGCTTCGCTTTCCGCGTTCTTTGCGAGCTTAAACGTTTCTTTTACCTGTCTTCTTAGAAGACTTAGCTCATTGCTCCACCATTGCAGCTTTGCTTTTCCTCTGAATATTCTTAGAGGGCAAGCTTTGTTATACGCAGCCATAAGCGTCCTTGTTAGGAATTCATTCGACTCCTCCAGTTCCTCCACATTGGCAATCTCTTTGGGTTGTCCCAGTTTTGTTTCTGGGATTTTGTCCAGTTCATTGACCTGGCGTTTCTAAAGGTTCTTCCCTTCTCTACCCTCTATAGGGGGATGCTGAAACTGATATACGCGTGGTCGGAGAAAGATGGCCTATCAAGAGCCATCCTATCATACCTTGATATATCACGTTCGGAGCTCAATGTAATATCCAGAACATTGCTGGACGTTGGACCAATGTATGTAAGGACATTTCTCCTGTGGCTATCTGCAAATTGGTTTGCAGGATGTAACAAAATGGAGATTCGCCCCTCTCGACCGCATCTGCTCCTCCCCACGCATTGTGGTGCGCATTTGCATCTGCGCCTATGACCAACCGCCCTTTGTGCCCTTCCTCCTGTACTAGCCTCTTGCACTACATCGGTGGAACCTCCGCAGCATGGGCCATGTAGCAGGATGTCAGGATAAATGCCTGCTTATTATTTTGCTCAACGGCCACCACTACGAGGTAGTGTAATTAGGCAGTATATTTGAATGCAGCTGTTTCCTTACCATTACTACAGCTCGCATCCGTCTTTCCGTTTGCGCGTAGTAAACGCCAAACCCGCGCGCGGTAAGTCCAGAAAGCTTTCCTCCCGATGAGAGCCACGGCTCCTGGATCAGTGCCACGTCAAACGAACCCTCCTCACACACACTTTACTGTGTTGGAGGTTTATCTGTAGGACTCGCAGCACCATTGGGCTGTTTGTCCCACTCCAGCACCTTCGTGGTGGTATCATCGTCCTCCCCTTGCCCTTTTGGTTTAGAGTATTCGGGGCCCCCTCCAGCCTCTCGTAACTGTTGTGCCGGGTGTTCCTCTGTGCGACTCACAACATCATTTGGCGGTTGGTCCTCTTCTAACACCTACGTGGACGTCGGCTACCTCCACCTGTCTTTTTTATCTTAGGCTTTTGAGGTCCTTTTCGACTTCGCCCACCTCCAGCGTGTTAGGATTTATATCCTCGGGGCTTCTTTTCCTCAGTCGCATGTAAATTTTTCCTGTGCCAAAGGACATTTTGCCAAGCTGCGTGTACAATGTATCCTCCGCCTACTTGTTTATTTGGAAGATGTAGAACTGACCTTCCTCCGAAGGCCGAGATACAGTAAGTATTTTCCAATCCTGTGTAGGGTAGGTTCGGATTCTGATTCTGCAGAAGTCGCAGTGTATCCTCCGACTTCATCACGCATGATATCCATAACTTAACTTTTGGTACCGCGCGTTCGTGCTTTGCCGTTCAGATAAGTACGTGAACTAAGTTTAGCAAAGATATATCGATTTTTACTCAAGTTATCGTGTGAACGGCCGAGCGGAAGGACAGACGGCCGACTGTGTATAAAAACTGGGCGTGGCTTCACCGATTTCGCCCCTTTTCATAAAAAACAGTTATCGTTTTAGAAGCTATGCCCTTACCAAATTTCACAAGGATTGCTAAATTTGTGTTCGACTTATGGCACTAAAAGTATTCTACACAAATTAAATAAAAAAGGGCGGAGCCTCGCCCATTTTTAAATTTTCTTTCATTTTTGTTGCACTATATCATTACTACAGTTAAATGTTTACATAATCTACTTATATACTGTATATATACTAAATTTTTTGTTAAAATTGGCTTTTAAATTTTGTTTTTAAAGTGGACGTGTTTGCCATCCGTTTTCGCTAGTTTTTATTTAAAACACATATAGTAATAGGAGTAACGTTCGTGCCAAATTTCATTATGACATCTTCAACAGCTGCCAAATTACAGCTTGCAAAACTTTTAAATTACCGTCTTTTAAAAGTAGGCGGTGCCACGCCCACGATCCAAAATTTTACCAGTTTTTTATTCTGCGTCATAAAATCAATCCACCTACCAAGTTTCATTGCTTTAACCGTTTTTGGTAATGAATTATCGCACTTTTTGGGTTTTTCCAAATTTTCGATATCGAAAAAGTGGGCGTGGTTATAGTCTGATTTCGTTCACTTTAAATAGCGATCTGAGATGAGTGCTTAGGACCTTACATACCAAATTTTATTAAGATACCTCAAAATTTACTCAAGCTATTGTGTTCACGGGCAGACGGACGGACATGGCTAAATTAATTTACTTTTCGCTCAGATCTTTTTGATATATAGAAGTCTATATCTATCTCGATTAGTTTATGCCGTTACGGGGTACCGTTATGCGAAAAAAATTAATATACTCTGTGAGCTCTGCTCAGCTGAGTATAAAAATGTACCTCGGGGTCCTCTCGCAGTAATTTGGGGGTCATTTCGGAATGGTTTTGGGGACATCCTCGTGGTCATTTGGTGGTACTTCCGGGATGGTTTTTGGGTACTCCGTCCGGGTACTCCTGCGGTCATTTGGGGTCATTTATGGATGGTTTTAGGGACTCCCTCAGGGTCCTCCCAGAGTTTTTTGGGGGTAATTTCGGGACGGTTTTGGGTACTCCTTCGGGATCATTTGGGGCATTTCGGAATTGGTGGTTTGACTTCGGGCACTCCGTCGAGATCCCCATGGGTTCATTTTAAGATGTTTTCGGGGACTCCCTGTTTCGTTTGGGTATGATTTCGTGGACTCCTTCGGGGCCCTCCCAGGGTCATTTGAGGGAAATTTCGGTGTCTTTTAGGGGACACTCTGTAACGACAGCCTGTCTCCATACTGACTTAAATGAGTGGCAGAGTGTATATGCGTCTATGTGTTTATGTGTTTTGTGTCCAGTTCCGTGCCTTAGCCGCAATGTTGCCATTAACATAATATCAACATAATAACATTAATATTGGCAATATTGTAACGATAGTGAACACAATGTTTCAGTGGAAATAAGATGTTGCGCGTTGGCATCAGGTTGTTAGCAGCAGTCACTATGTTACTAACACCCTAGCAACATTGGTGAATGCCATACACCTATGTGTTTGGCTTGTTCTGTATTATGTATGTGGATGTGTATTTGTGCAAGGCTATGAGCGTGTGAATGCATCAGTGTGAGCGGTCAAGGCACGAACCAAATATATCTGTGTAGGTGTTCGTTTTGTGGAGCGGTAAGCGTATGAATGTATGAGTGCATGATTGTATAGATGGAAAATACGGGAAAGCCGAAAAGAAAGCTTGGCATGTAATGGTAAATATTTTCCGTTTCTGGGTAACGTTCCTTACCACGGCGGTGGCTATAAGAAGGGGAAAACTGAGTCAACGAGCCAAAGTCTTGTTTCAGCAGAGCCCAGTGCAAGTGAGTAGTGAAAAATTACCAGTGAAGTGCGCGTTTCCTACCGTAAATAACAAAGTGCATAGCCTCTAGTAGTGCGCGAATTAGCCCGTTTTCTAAAGAAAATTGTGCGCGTCGAAAAGTTTCCGCGGTACGTGCAAAGAGCTGGAATCAGTTGTCAATAAATTACAATTTACAAGAGGTAAGATATTATACTCTTTTTTGGGCATGCTTGGCGGGAGCTGGGGCTTCAACCTTGCCTATCTCCAGAGCAAGCCAAAAGAAAACTTATACATCTCTGCATACAAATATATGTATGTAGATGAATATATGACTATGCAGACAAGAAATACGTAGGCAGTTATGTATATGCACATAGATACACCTTTGCTTTTTAATTTCTAAATAGATTTTCTTTTGTATGTAATTTCAGCGCACAATTGATTTTTCTTTGGGAAAGACACACTGGGCACGTACATTGGCGGCGTACCGCCCGAAAACAAATACATTATACTTGGCGGCATACCGCCCGGCAACAACTACCACGCACTACACGACATCTTTAATTTGGTGGCGCACACTACAACAACAACCACTACAGCACTATTTATTAGCAACGTACGGCCGCAACAACCACAACAGCATCTCGTTTTTTTCTGATTGGCGACATACAGCCCGACAATCACCACACCATCTTTCTCATATTCTCGAAACACCGCCGAACTGCAACTATATTATATTGGCACCGTACCGCTCGGCGACAACAACACCATTTTTGTTTGATTGGCGGCGCAACACCAACCACAACCGGTATTTATTTTTTTTCTTGGTGACATACCGCCCAACAACACTACAACAACGTTTGTAAATTGGCGACAATAATTATTACTCATCGAAAAACACTACATTCGATTTTTTATTTTACCAGCGCACACCACACCAACAACAAAAACAACAAATTCCTCATAGTGGCGACATACCGCCCAACGACAGAATCATCTACCAGAACTTTCAACTTGGCATAGAGTATTTTTCACCGGCGGCATTGAGCCGCAACCACAACAACAACCACGTCAGCACCTACAACAAGAAAAAAGTTACCAGACGATTTTTGGCAAAACGACAATAGGGAAAAACACTGGCAACAATCACAACGAAGCTGGTAGTAACATTTCCATATTTTTGAGGCTAGTTCACATACATACTTGGGCAACATAAACAACAACAAACACCGGCGGAGGGAGGAGCTTTTCCGGCAATACAACGGATGAACATTGTTATTTTCATATGTTTTTTTCTTTATATACCTTTACAATTATTATTCAACACTTTGTCATAACGGGCATAATTAGTTGGTAGGAAACGGGCAAAAGGGGGCATTCTATTTCCGGGGCCAAGCATTTCTTTTTCGCGCATATAAAGTCTGAGTTTACTTTAACTGCATATTTCAGGAGTTAATGGTGGCACTTTTGCCTCCATCATTTCTTTTCTTTTCGTTTCTTCATTTTCTTAATTTTTCCCACTTCAGTTTGACATTTAATTTTTTTAGTATTTTCATATCTCCGTCTTCTACCTTATACACATTTTTCTTTTACACATGGTTTCTGCTATCTGTGGTAGCACCAAATTAGAATTTTAAAGTTTTTGCCATTTTTTTTATATTTTTGTTTTGTACTTACTTTTTATGATTATTGGCAATATCAATTCCAATATAACTTTTTTTAGCCTCACAAACCCGAGATTAGTAATGTTAGTGTGCCTTCCGCACCAAAGGCATTTTATTTGGTAGAATACACGTTTTTTTTTATCTTCGCATTTTATCTCCACGCCGGTAGATCTGATACTACCAAAGCACTCATTAGGCCACTAGCGAGTGATCTTGATTTAGTAATTGAGGGTGGCTACCGTGAGCGTATATATGTATGTTTTTGACTCTTGCCATATCAGCAAATTCAGCGCATCCACTCAACTGCACCGGCGCCGTTGGAGTAGGAGTATATGGGTGAGTGAAAAGTGAGCACAATATTTCTGCTAATACATATTTTTGAATGTATGTACATATATTAATGCATAACTACAAATATACACACCTTTTGTTTATAATATGCCAAACTGGTTTTTTTTGCTTTACTTTGGTGACCTACTTTTGTTTTATAAAAAATTGATCTTATATTAACTTGAGCGGTTGCGGCTGGTCAGGAATTAGGGTTCTTGATTTCTTTTTGTTCGCCCTCTCAGTCTAGTTTGTTTGAATATCATATCTTTAAGATTGGTAGGATAAGACATTAGGGTGGTTCATACATCTTAATGTAACTAGTATAAGAAAACCCACCTCTTGTCTTTTCACTTTATATGTTTTTCGGTAAAAACAATTGAATTGAATTAAGTTCAATTCCAATCATATATTATTATTTTGTATTGCTTTCCCTTTTTTTATTAAAATTTTTTTTTCAAACAATTTGGTTAAATTGAATTGAAGTTAAATTTGTTATGTTATTTTATTTCTTTTGAAATGTAATTTTAAGCGGTTTTTTTTGTTTATAACTTTGGGTTACATTCGATATATAAATAGCTTTAGAGTAGAGATCTAAGCCAAATGAATAGTTAATAAAATTTTGAAATGTATGGAAGAAAACATAGATTTCTGATCATGCAGGGCTAAATTCCCATTTCTGATGTTGGTGCTGCGCTTGTGCAATGCAAGGTAAGGTGAAGGTGAGTGTTTAGGGAAAATGACTGATTGACAGGGGACAGCTGCTTGGCATGGCCTTAGCATCGCCTTAGTGATGGGATAAATTTAGTGATGCTATATTCCGTGACAATAGTATATATAAGTAAATATATATATTTTTTTTTTTTTTGCGATTTTGGCCCCATTTTAACAGCTAGAAGCTTCAAATTTCACCAAATGCTTACGTGTATAGCATGTATTGATGTCTGAAAAAATCATTGAGATCGGTGGTATACATAGTTATTATCTCATACAAACGATTGTCAGATAAGAAACTTTGCGCAATTCTGCCTGTTTTAACAACCAGAAGCTACAAATTCACCAAATGCTTACGCATATCGCATTATATTGTTGTCTGAAAAAAATCATAGAGTTGGTGGTATATAATTATATAACTTCATATAAACTTCATTTTTGGCCCTTTTTACGGCTAGAGCTTCAAAAATTCATCAGATTTCATCAAATAGTTACGCTTAGGTCATATATTTTTGAAATACGTGATCGTAATCATAGTTTTTACATGCAGACCACAAAAAACGTGCAAGCTTTGCACCTCACACAAAGTACCTACCTATTTTTATAACTTTCATGAAAATGAAATGGTATATTAATTTCGTCACGAAACCCAAAATTGTAATCCTTAAAGGAAAATAGATAGACCACCATTAAGTATACCGAAATAATCAGGTTGAAGAGCTGAGTTGATTTAGCCATGTCCGTCTGTCGTCTGTCGTTTGTATGCAAACTAGTCCCTCAATTTTTGAGATATCTTGATAAAATTTGGTGAGCGGGTGTATTTGGGTGTCCGATTAGACATTTGTCGGAACCGGCCGGATCGGACCACTATAGCATATATCCTCCATACAACCGATTTTTCAGAAAAAGAGGATTTTGTCATATCTTACTCAATTTAACAGATTGAAGCTTCAAAGTCACCATATAATTTCGTATATTGCACATATTGTTGCCTGAAAAAATGAGAGATCGGTCGTATATATAGTATATATCCCCCACAACCGATTGTTCAGATAAGAAACTTTTCGTAATTACTGCCCTATTTTAAGAGCTAGAGGCTTCAAATTTCAACGAATGCTTACGTATATAGCAATATTATTGTCTGAAAAAATCATGAAGATCGGTGGTATATATAGCATATATATGGGGTATATATAGTATATATATAGTATAATATATATATTCGCAAATTTAGCCCCATTTAACAGCTAGAAGCTTCAAATTGACCGAATGCTTACGTATATGGCATATATTGTTGTCTGAAAAAATTATAGCGATCGGTTGTATATATAGTATATATCTCATTCAACGATTGCTCAGATAAGAAACTTTCGCAATTTCTACCCCATTTTACAGACTATAAGCTTCAAATTTCACCGATGCTTACGTATATAGTATATATTGTTGTGTCAAAAAATCATAGAGGTCGGTGATATACATG
>JARSSU010018038.1:0-21524 GCA_029619165.1 Eurosta solidaginis | reverse complement strand
ATATGGTATTAGTTTTAACTTTTACGATCGTCAACTAGATGTTCAATTCTATCTAGGAATATAACTAAGTTTTCAGTAAAAAAAATGGACTAAATCGGTTAAATCGCCCTCTTTTATATAAAAGATTTTGTAAAAGTGCGCTGATGCAGGTAATAAGCTATTTCTAGTAAAAGTTGGAAAATTTCGTTAATAACCCTGCCCTTTTTTAGATTTATTTATATTTATATTTATTTATACCTTTATATTAAGTCTCTTTCATGTTTGTCCCCTCATTTCCATACGAATTTTTGACCCACTTAAAAGTCTTTTTCGGTAACTTCCCGTTGAGCTAGACAATTGATATTTAGAGCATAGTTCAGATCTGAGAGACATTACAATGCAAGTGAAAAAAAATCCGCTAGGTGGCGCACGGATCGAGATATACAGAAAATTAATTTTAAAATAGAAATTTTGCGATCGACTTTTAACTAACTTCTCGGCGATCGAGAGACTTGAAGCTTAGCACATAGTTTGCGAGTCGATAGCACTACAATTCGTGGAAAACAAAATGCCGCCAGGTGGCAGACGAAGCGAGATAAACGAAAATCCATGAAAAAACGCAGGGAATCCTGCGATCGATTTTTAAGTAACTTCCCGGTGAGCTAGAGACCCGAAGCTTGGGCCTTGAGTCAGAACCCGGTGACAATGCAATATTTGATCCAAAAAAATTCGCTAGGTGGCGAATGGATCGAGATATTGAGAAAATTAATTTTGATTGGGAATCTTTCAATCCATTTTTGATTAACTTCCCGGTGACCCAGAGACTTGAAACTTTGCACACAGTTCGAGGCTTTGTGACAATATAATTTACAGAAAACAAAATTCCGCTAGGTGGTGCAATAAGTGAGATAATTACAAATCCTTGAAAAACGAGGGGATTTTGTAATCGATTTTTTAGTAATTTCCCAGTGAGCTGGAGATATGAAACTTGAGCCGTGAGTTTGAACCCGGTGACAATGCAATATTTTATCAAAAAATTCGCTAGGTGGCGCATGGATCGAGATATTAAGAAAATTATTTCTGATTTGGGAATCTTTCAATCCAGTTTTAACTAACTTCCCGGTTACCTAGGTACTTCTAATTTAGCACATAATTTGCGAGCCGATGGCACTACAATTCGTGGAAAACAAAATGCCGCCAGGTGGCAGACGAATCGAGATAATCGAAAATCCCTGAAAATCCCTGAAAAATCGCAGGGAATCTTGCGATTGATTTTTAAGTAACTTCCCGGTGAGCGAGAGACCTGAAACTTGGGATGTGAGTTAGAACCAGGTGACAATGCAATATTTGTTCAAAAAAATTTTGCTAGGTGGCGCATGGATCGAAATATTAAGAAAACTAATTTTGATTTGGGAATCTTTCAATCCATTTTAACTAACTTCCGGTGACCTAGAGACTTGAAACTTGGCACACAGTTCGAGGCTTGGTGACAATACAATCTATAGAAAACAAAGTTCCGCTAGGTGGCGTGCTAATTGAGATTACTACAAATCTCTGAAAAACGAGGGGAATCTTGCGATCGATTTTTGAGTAACTTGCCGGTGAGCTAGATACTTGAAACTTGGGCCGTAGATCAGAACCCGGTGACAATGCAACATTTTATCAATCGCTAGGTGGCGTACGCGGATAGAGATGATAAGAAAACAAATTTTAATTTGGGAATCTTTCAATCCATATTCAACTAACTTCCCGGTTACCTAGAGACTTTAAACTTGGCACTTGGTTAGAGGCCTGGTGACAATACAACTTATAGAAAACAAAGTTCCGCTAGGTGGCGCGATAATCAAGATAATTGCAAATCCTTTAAAAAAGGGGGAGAATCTTGCGATCGATTTGTAAGTAAATTCCCGGTGAGCTAGAGACCTGAAACTTGGGCCGTGAGTCAGAACCCGGTGGCAATGCAATATTTGATCAAAAAAACTTCGCTAGATGACACGCGGATCGAGATAGTAAGAAAACAAATTTTAATTTGGGAATCTTTCAATCCATTTTTAACTAACTTCCCGGTTACCTAGAGACTTGAAACTTGGCACTTTGTTAGAGGCCTGGTGACAATACAACTTATAGAAAATAAAGTTCCGCTAGGTGGCGCGCTAGTCAGAATAACTGCAAATCCTTTAAAAACGGGGAAATCTTGCAATCGATTTTTAAGTAACTTCCCGGTGAGCTAGAGACTTGAAACTTGGGCCGTGAGGCAGAACCCAAAATTCCAATGCCTTTTTGTAGGCAGCACTAAAAAGTGAAAATAAAAAGATGGTAAAAAAATGTTAAGGACTACCTTTATATAAATGGACCAAAAATAGAAAGCAATTTTTCTTTTAATACAGACATAATCTTGTTGAATTTTGACTAAAAAACTTTAACAATAGCTCTTGTAAAAGAATTCTGGGATTTAAAATTATAAAGGTAGAGTGCGTGCTTAAAGTTTTAAATAATCAATTAGTTAATCCCAAGTACATGGTTTGCCTTAAATTGAAAGATACGCTCCACCTTTATAGTTTTAAGTCCCAAAATTCTTTTACAAGAGCTATTGTTAAAGTTTTTTAGTCAAAATTCATCAAGATTATGTCCGTATTAAAGGAAAAATTGCTTTCTATTTTTTGGGTCCATTTATATAAAGGTAGTCCTTAACATTTTTTATCATCTTTTTATTTTATACTCAGCGTGCTTTGCACACAGAATATTTTAACTTTGATTGGATAACGGTTGGTTGTACAGGTATAAAGCAATCGAGATAGATATAGACTTCCATATATCAAAATCATCAATGCTGAAAAAAAATTTGATTGAGCCATGTCCGTCCGTCCGTCTGTCCGTTAACACGATAGCTTGAGTAAATATTGAGATATCTTCACCAAATTACACGAGTACACGAGCTTATCTGGCCCAGAATAGATTGGTATTGAAAATGAGCAAAATCGGATGATAACCACGCTCACTTTTTGTATATATAAACATTTTGTAAAACACAAAAAACCTGATTATTTAGTTAATAATACACCTAGAATGTTGAAATTTGACATGTGGACTGATATTGAGACTCTCGATAAAAATTTGGAAAAAAAAATTTAAATGGGCATGGCACCGCCCACTTGTGATAAAATAAATTTTACAAATATTATTAATCATAAATCAAAAATGGTTAAACCTAGCATAACAAAATTCGGCAGAGTGGTTTCCTTTACTCTAAGGAATACCTTGCAGAAAAAGTTACGAAATCGGTTAAGGACCACGCCCAATTTTATATAAAAGATTTTTAAAACGGTCGTAGATGAATATAATAAGTTATATCTTTGCAAAAAAGAGCTTTATATCAATGGTATTTCATTTCCCAAGTGGATTTATAACAATAAATAGGAAAAACTTCAAATAAAAAAATGGGCGTGCACCGCCCCTTTTATTTCTATGTTTCGGGGGCCATAACTCGAAGAAAAATTAACGGATCGTAATAAAATTGGGTACACAAATTTTCGCTATAACAGGAAATATTTCTTGAAAAAATGGACGAGAGCAGTTAAAGACCACGCCCACTTTTATATAAAAGATTTTTAAAAGGGTCGTAGATGAATATAATAAGTATAACTTAGCGAAAAAGAGCTTTGTGTCAACAGAATTTTACTTTCTAAATTAAATTATAACACTAAATTGGAAAACACTAAAATTTTTGAAAATGGGTGTGGCGCCGCCACTTTTATGGCTAAGCAATTTTCTATGTTTCGGGAGCCATAACTCGAAGAAAAATTAAAATATCGTAATGAAATTGTGTACACATATTTTTCTTATAGCAGAAAATATTTCTAGTAAAAATGGACGGGATCGATTAACGAGCACGGCAACTTAGATAGAAGGGAGACATTTTCATATAAACGGGCGGTGCCACGTGTTATGAAGAAAAGTAATTTATCTGAAGTGAAATGTTCAATAGAAGCTCACGTTGAGTATATAATGTTCGGTTTAACCCGAACTTAGACACGTTTACTTGTTTTTTTTTATGCCGAGTCATTGATGGGCAGTGGTTTGTCAAGCGTCGAGATCTAAAACTGCTCAGCATTAACGATTAAGAGAGATATGAACAGTCTTTTTTTATAGAAAAAAGGGAGTCCGACATATCAAATGTGTTTGAGTGAAAGTTATAATTTTGGTCCAAACACCGGAAATGTTCGTTAAGTTCGAAATTCGTTCTACATTGTTTTAAAAGAAGAGGTTTGTAGTGTCTCGTAGTGTGACAGGGAACAGTAAAGTTTACTACGTTCAGAAGAAATGGGCTTGAAATCGATCCAGTCGGTAGTTTTGTCATAAATATTACGCCAAGCATTTCCCTACGACTAACAAAAGTTGGAAGATTGATAAGTTTTAATCGATTAGTGTAAGGTGGAAGATTAAATAAAGAGTCCCATTGATTTGATTCGAGCCTGTCAGTATGGAGTTGAAAACGCGGATTCCAGACTATGGAGCCATACTCTAATATCGGTCTAACTAATGTTGTGAAAGGGGTTTTCGTAACATTGGGCTTGCCAAACTCTTTTGACCACTTTTTCACAAATGCTAAAACACCTTTAGTTCCATTGACAGTTGCAATTATATGAGTGTTGAAGCTAAGTTTGTAGTTCATTGTAACTCCCAAGTCTACAAAAATATTAACTCTTTCAAGGTTTTGATTGATAATTGTGTAAGAATTGTTGTAAACTCCTACGCGAAAAACACATAAATTTACATTTTTGAAGATTAAGCGGCATGTGGCTCACATTGCACCAGCAGCTAAGCAATTTAAATCCGTCTGAAGTAAAGAACGTTCTTCAATCGACGCGTAAGTCTTAAAAAGTTTACATCATCAGCATATATCAAGATTTTAGAATATTTATAGTGTTGCAGAGATATCATTAATAAATAGCAAAACAGTATCGTGTCAAGATGGCTGCCCTGAGGAAACACCGAGGTGACACTAATGATACCCGAAAACATATTGTAACGAATTTACTTGCAAATCCTCTTATTTGCCCTTCTGCTAAGTTCGAATCACTAAACTTTTGAATAAATAACTCCAATATTGAATAATGGAAAAATGGCCTTCATTAAAGTACTTCACAATAACAATTATACTTTGCAACTAGCTGGCTAATAAACCAAACTGATAGCTTAATGAAATGACTTTCAAAATAATACTGCTATTGCTCGCCTAGATAGCGTCTTAATCGAAACTTCCCATAAGCGCCTCTACCCGCTGATGCTTTTATACTCTGTGATTTCCTCGTGGCATCTTCTAGGCGCTTCCAGAATTTACTAGTTGGTTATAAATTTCTCTGCTACACCCAGATGTATAGTTCTCATTTGGGTAATACTTGCACAAAATTAATTACCCTCTCTTGTGACAAATCAGATAAGATATATGTATGCATGCCCCCCCCGCTTTACCATATCTTCTCCGCTGCTGTTGTTGTTGTTGTTGTAGCAGTGCTTCGCCCCAACCTAACAGACGCGACGTTCACAAACTGTCATCAATATCCTCTAACGGGAGGCCCAAGGAAACTCTGCTGTTTCACAGGGGTGGACCATAGGGAAAAGGGGTGTTAGAGGCGTTGGTTCCACATTACAATTAAAGAGATGGGTTGGTGTCATGTGGGGGACACATTGCAAGCGGGGCATACATTTTGTATGTCGGGGTTGATTCTGGATAGGTAAGAGATTAACCTGTACAGTATCCAGAACGAACGTTGAGCAGAGTGACACGCGTTTCCCTGGGGAGTATGCGTTCCTCTTCCGCAAGTTTTGGATATTTACTTGAGTACTGGGTTCACCGGGCAATTCCCGCATAAAGGTCCGACGCTGTTTGTGGAGTTCACCAAGGACCCTGCTTGTGTTTTTCGCTTCATACGGCTGTGTCTCTCAGGTGCCGTATTCCTCAAAATGCTTACGGAGATGACTCCTTAAGCCCCTAGGCGGTGCTGGCTCGTCCAATCAGATGTCTGTTGGGATGCCCAGGTTTCTGGGGTATTCAACAGGAACTGTTTGGTCAGCATCTCGTTTCTTTCCCTGATGGGGGAGTATTCTCGCCTCATTATGCAGATGGTGTTCTGGGGACATAAGAAGACAGCCCGTGGCAATTCTGAGAGCAGTATTTTGGCAGGCCTGTAGCTTCTTTCCAGTGGGTATTTAGCTTGGCGAACCCATATGGGTGACGCGTAGCACGTAATCGGCTGGCTAATTGCTTTGTATGTAGTCATGAGCGTTTCTTTATCTTTTCCCCCAGGTACTGCCAGCAAGGGATTTGAGGATTTGTTACGGCTCTGAATTCTCGGAACAATTGCGGCTGCGTGCTCACCAAAATGTAGATCCTGATCAAACGTCACACCCAAGATTTTGGGGTGTAGGACAGTCGGTAGCGTAGAGCCATCGACGTGGATGTTCAAAATGGTCGACATTTGGGACGTCCATGTTGTAAATAAGGTCGCGGAAGATTTAGTCGGTGATAATGCCAGGTTTCGCGAGGCGAAAAAACTGGAGAGATCAGGGAGGTAGCCGTTTATTCTATTGCATAGCTCATCGATCTGTGGCCTGGGCCTGTGGCCATTACTGTGCAGTCATCGGCGTAGGAAAACGATGTGACTCCTTCCGGTGGTGAAGGTAGCTTAGATATGTAGAAATTTAAACAAAAGTGGGGATAGGACACCACCCTGTGGCACCCCTTGTTTAATTCTCCTTGGTTTGATGTTTCGTTCTAAATTGCACCGATGCCTGCCGACCACCCAGATAATTTGCGGTCCACCTTTTAAGACATCGGGGGAAGGGTAGACCCTTCAGGTCTTGCAGTAACGAGCCATGGTTGACCGTATCAAAAGCTTTTGATAGGTCTAGCGCTACGAGTACTGTTCTATGGTGGGGGTTTTGATTTAAAACCGCAATTTATCTGGGTGCTATGGCATTTAGCGCGGGGTAGTGCTATGGAGTTTTCTGAAGCCATGCTGATGGGAGGCTAGTTGCAAATTTGCTTGGAAATAAGGGAGCAAAAATGGCTTCGAGCGTCTTGCTACTGGCGATAGGAGAGATATCGGACGATAAGACTCTCCTATGTTAGCTGGTTTACCAGGCTTCGTAGTAGCGGGAACCACCTGGCCATCCCATTTTCTCGGGTATGACAAAGGTGAAAGAGGACAGGTTGAAGACCTGCGCTAAATATTTGAAACCTCGTTTCCCTAGGCTTTTAAGCATCGGCATGGCTATGCCGTCTGGGCCCACGCTTGGATGGTTTAGCGCGACCAATGCGTCCTCAACCTCTTTAGCGTTGATGGTGATTGGTGACGCGCTGAATTTGTGTTTATGTGCGTGTCTGTTGGCCCTCCGTCTACTTGTCGACCGTAGATGCATTATATATTGTCGGCAGAAGCGCTCGCGCATTTTTTCGCATCCGGACAGCACTTGTCGCCAAAGGCGATGGAAACTTTGTCTTTGTGCTTAGCGGATTCGATGAGGGACTTTACGGTGGACCAAAGTTTACCACACCGGTAGAGAGGTTACAACCTCTTAGGTGCTCCTCCCATTTCGCCCGCTGTGTTCATCCACAAGCAATCTGATGCGTTGGTTTATATCCCTTATTTGGGGGTCGCCTGGATCAAGCTGTCTTATAAGGTCACGTTCTCTCGCCTAAGTTGCGGCCCTCCGCCGTGAAAGTGGGCCGTCGGGGAATTCTCCCGCGGGAATAACGTGCCGAGGCGGATTCAATGACCTTGCGGAAGGCCACGCTCCCCTTGGCGGGCATCAGTGGATAGGGAGGGCAGCGAAAGAGTTGTCTGTAAAGATTTATATTCTTCCCACTTTCCTTTTTTAAAGTTTATGAAAGTGCGTTTTTCGGTGACGATGAAGCGGCGGTACGCTCGAGCGAAATAAGTATAGGCAGGTGGTCGATGCCAATGTACCATGGTGTGCCAGTTGACGCAGTTTACAGAGTTCTGCGCTCACGATTGATGATATCTGGCGAACTGTGACAGTTTCCTACATACGTGTGGGGGCGTCTCCGTTTATTGTGCAGAAACGTCGTTCTCTCTATTTGATCCGCCAACATCTCACCCTACTGTCCGCCCGCAAATTTGAATGCCTAGATCGTGATGGGCATTGAATCGCCTAAGATAATGCGATTGTTTGCCAGTGAGTAAGGCTCTGATATCTATAAGGGCGGTATCCGCGGGGACAACAGGTGGAGAGGGATGTAGATGTTGTATGATTTCCTAGGTTTGCTCGCCTGACCGGGACAAGATAGGCCTTCTTGAAGTATCTAAGGACGTGTCCCTGCGTCGATGCCAGGATCACATATGTGATATGCACAGAGTGGTGTATTATAAACGCGAGGCCGCCTCCATTTCCGCTCTCGCGATCTTTTCTGTGGACATTATACCCAGAGCAGGTCTGCAATGCAGATCGTGCTGTAGTTTTAGTCCTCTTGAATCGCAGCAATGCGGATGTTGTGCCGCTTCATGAAATTGACTATCTCCGTATCTTCCCAGTTAGTCCATTACAGTTTAACTGCAGAATTCTGAAGTGCATGAGGGGGAGACGTCGCCACTCTGGGGGTAAGTGACGGGGTGACTACGCCTGGTTTGAGGAAGGCCAGGACGCAATTGCTAGTTGTGGCCCTGGGACTGGCGTCCTTGGCAAGCATTGGGTACCCGGATGATTTGGGGTTTGCGACCTGGCAACATGCGCGATGAAACCCGTCGAGGGGTTGCCGTCGCGGAGACCAGAACATCTAGGCAAAGTGCACCACCCAGCAGGAGCTGTGCATTGGGCGGATGTCGCAAACATTATATATTCTAGTGCTGGCAAACGGTGCAAACGGAGGTAGCGGACTAGAGTCGGTCCCTGACCTCACACGATGTGCTGCCAGGAAAGAGATGAGAGAAGACGGGGCAGGCTGTTGCTCAGCATGCTATCCGACTCTACTACGACGATTGTAGTATGAGTGGTAGCAGCGGTTTGAGTTGTTGGTCGCCGTAAGGCGCGCGCAGCAGCGGTACTTGTGTGCTTGCTGAGCAGACGGGGCTGCTGGAAGGTATATGGTGTCGCTTAGACGTAGAGAAAGATTTATACAAGTTACGACGTGGACGGTCGGGTTTTGGGATCAAGCCCAGAACAACCTGTCCGATGCACCATCCCTTACACGAGACACACATGAACAGAGTATGACCGTCCTAAAAGATGGACTTTTCTTTCGGCAGATGCAGCAAAAAACCAGTTTCCTCAGGACCGGGGTATTCAGGAGACGGACCCGGATTGGATCGCTACCTTCCCGGAGCAATGAGATATGGAGCAGTCCTGCTGCAAGGAGCTCGGAGATGACAAGTTATGGAGGGACGAAACAATTAAAGGGTGTCACACTGACAATGACCGTCCTCTTGGTCGGGAAAGAAAAAATCCCGAGTCAGCTCCGGTACATAGAACGACTGCCTTGGGAAGCGAACTTCTCCGCTGCTCGTATACGTGCATATGTATAGACGCAATTATTGTTTCCTTTATGGAGATACATAATGATTGAATTATTGATGTGAATTCACGTCACTGCTTAGCATCGGCTTAGAGATAGCAGCACCCCTTAGTTTTTGCTAATATTCGTAAAACTGCCCTCCACCTAAGTCTGATCGTCCCGATCAGACAAATCTCTCGATCTAAACGCAGCTAGCATCGCCAAAGGTACCACTCTTCTATTCCTGATTTCCCAATTGCTTGTATGCGGTAGATGACATCACTGATCGTATTCACAACTCTGTACGGGCCTTCCCAACTGCACCGATATTTGGATGGAACACCTTTCCGCCGGTGAGGGTTGTATAGCAGTTGATAGCAATCTCCTTCCCGGAAACCTTCCGAATTATTTTCCTTGTTGTACCTGTGTTTCATCTTACTACTCATTATCCTGGATCGTTTCCTCGCACTCTGTTGCTGGGGCCAATGAACTACTTCGTAGACTTGCGCTTGGCGGATTGGCTTCGCATAATCAGGATCGTTCCCACGTTTCACAAGAGTAGTGCCATCTGGCTTGAAACTATCCTCGCATTCTTTCTGCGAAATTCGTTGCTTCGGTTTTGTGCGTCCATTAGGTTTTGTCAATGCTAGTGTTTCTCTCGCAGGTACTTTTGATTTTGCTTTATTTGGCCCATTCGATCCATCAACCTTTACCTTTGACTTTCGTGGTCTCTGTCGAATCTGCTCCACCAGCATTCGTTTACTGCTGAACCCTTTTTCAAAACTGAAGTTAAGTGGCACTTCCTTGTTCTTGTACTGCATAATCCTTCTCTGCATATCGATCCTGATGTCATAGTCAAACTAAGAAATCCACTCCCAATATGACTTCATCAACGATCTCTGCCACAACGAATTTGTGTAGAACCATGACCTCCCCAATTAAGGCTTGACATACCACTTCTCCCTGGACTTGGTTATACTCGCCAGCAATCGTACGCAATCTTGCTCCATGTAATGGCTTTACTTTCCTGTTGACCAAATCAGATCGGATCAAGGAATGAGATGCGCCCGTATCTACAGTCAGTATACGCTCCTTGCCATCCACATTCCCTCTGATGGTAAGACTGCTTGATTTCCTTCCAATTTGCGACACAGCTATCACAGGTCATTCAATAGCTGGAGCTAGCTCTCGATTTTTCCATCTGGCACGCTCTTGCTCATCTCCTCCAGCTTTGCGTTTACGGCCACCCAAGTTGGAACTACCAGGACCAAGATCGCAGTGACGTGCAATGTGACCGGGCTTCCCACATTTGAAACATTTGATAACTTTTCCACTCCGCTTTTGCGATCCTTTCAGAGCCTCCAATATTGCGTCTACCCACTCTGGCCTTTCTACCTCCACACGGCGTGCTTTGAAAACTGGCTTACACAGAAGCAATGCTGTTTCTTGAGTTAGTGCATGGGGTACCGTTTCTGCGAATGTGGGTTTTGGGTTTGCATATGTCGCTCGCTCGTTTCTACGTCCCATATGCCATTTATAAAGCTCTGAATCTTTACCCTTTCAGTGTATTCCACGGGTGCTTCCGCATTCGCTAAATGTGCCAGCCTTTCAACATCCGACGCAAACGCTTGCAAAGTCTCATTCGCTCTTTGGTGACGGTTTTGCAACTCAATTTGGAATATCTGTTTCCTATGCTCGCTTCCATAACGTCTCTCGACAGCGGCATCAATGCTTCATAGTTGTTCCGCTCTCCTTCGGGAATCGTCTGTAGGATTTCGGCTGCTGGCCCCTTCAATGCAACGAATAGAGCTGCGACTTTATTTTCAGCATTCCAGTTGTTCACTGCTGCGGTCTTCTCAAACTGTAGCTTAAAGACCTGGAAAGGAACAGAACCGTCAAAGGATGGTTTTTTTACCTTTGGATTGCTTGCTGAAACAGCTGGGCGATTTAATTGCAACTCTTGTATACGACCTCTCAAAGCATCCACCTCGGCTTCGATTTTTTCTCAAACTGCGTTATTTTCTCGTCCATACGCGCTTCGAGTGTACTGTTATGCGTGCCTCTTGTTCTTTCAGTTGTGTTTCCATCTTTGATGTAATCTGTGGCGACATTTCTGACATACGCGTTTCTGTGCTTCAATCTTCGATGTAATCTGTGTCGACATTTCTGACATACGCGTTTCTTATGCTTCAATCTCGATGTTATTTCTGACGACATTTCTGCAATATGTGTCTTCTGTTCTTCCAGTTGAGATGACATTGGCGACGACATTGATGTTACTGTCGATGTTTGTGCAGATATTGCAGCCAAAATCATGTTCAAGTCTGTGCTGTTGTTGTTGTTGTTGTTGTAGCGATAAGGTTGCTCCCCGAAGGCTTTGGGGAGTGTTATCGATGTAATGGTCCTTTGCCGGATACAGATCCGGTACGCTCCGGTACCACAGCACCATTAAGGTGCTAGCCCGACCATCATTATACCTTCAGGCCATCCCCTCTCTACCACCCCCAAAGTTCCATGAGGAGCTTGGGGTCGCCAGAGCCTCGTCTGTTAGTTAAACAGGATTCGACGCGGATAGGTGAGGTTGACAATGGGTTTGGAGAAGCTATATATTGCGCTGGCAACCTGAAGGGTTGCGCTACAAAGCCCCTTGAATCTGGTATTTTAGTCGCCTCTTACGACAGGCATATCTACCGCGGGAATATTCTGACCCCCTAACCCGCTGGGGTTCAAGTCTGTGCTCGTAACTGTCTGCGGTGTTTCGTTTTTTTCTTCCATTTTGTTGTAGTTTTGTCGCTATCATAATGAAAGACATACTCCTCAGCCTTGAAGATTCCTTCAAATACCCTAGCTACACTTAGTCGTTTTTGTAGCTGGGGTTTATCGCCAAAAGTAGCCAATCCACGGACTTCCAACTCCTCCTTCAGTTGCTGGATCGTCAATTCACTCAACTTTGCCATGTCCAAGTGGTATTTCCCAATCTTCGGAATTTATTCAACAATTCTTATTCTGACACCAATTGTAACGAATTTACTTGCAAATCCTCTTATTTGCCCTTCTGCTAAGTTCGAATCACTAAACTGTTAAATAAGTAACTCCAATATTGAATAATGGAAAAAATGGCCTTTATTAAAGTACTTCACAATAACAATTATACTTTGTAACTAGCTGGCTTAATAACCAAAACTGATAGCTTAAATGAAAACTGACTTTCAAAATAATACTGCTATTGCTCGCTAGATAGCGTCTTAATCGAAACTTCCCATAGCGCCTCTACCGCTGATGCTTTTATACTCTGTGATTTCCTCGTGGCATCTTCTAGGCGCTTCCAGAATTTCACTTAGTTGGTTATAAATTTCTCTGCTACAACTACAGATGTATAGTTTCTCATTTGAGTAATACTTGCACAAATTATTGCCCCTCTCTTGTGACAAATCAGATAAGATATATGCATGTGTTTGTGCATTGCTTCTCCGCTGCTCGTATACGTGCATATGTGTAGACACAGTTATTGTTTCCTTTATGTAGATACATAATGATTGAATTATTGATGTGAATTCACGTCACTGCTTAGCATCGGCTTAGAGATAGCAGCACCCTATAGTTTTTGCTAATATTCGTAACAATATTTTTTTTATTATTTAGGTTCAATTGAGGATGAACCTTCCCCAAAATATAGATCCTGATCGAACGTTACACCCAGTACTTTTAGATGTAAAACAGTCGGTAGCTTAGTGCCATCGACGTGGATGTCCAATGTGGTCAACATTTGTTTTGCGTATGTATCAACTTAGGTCAGGTTTCGCGAGGCGAAGAAACCAGAGAGATTAGGGAGAGAGTGGTTTATTTTCTTCCATAACTCATCAATAGGTGGGCCGGAATCTGTTGCTATTATCGTGCAGTAATCGGCGTAGGATACAATGTTAACTTCTTTTGGTGCCGAGGACAGCTTCGATATGTAGAAGTTAAACAAAAGCGGCAATAGGATACCACTCTGAGCACCATTTGCTTAATTCTTTTGGGCTTAGGTGAGACGTTCCTGAATTAAAACGATTAAGGCTAGTCCTAAGTGCGTGCTAAAATTACTATGATGGTCAGTGATGAAAGCAGAAATGAGCCGGAATACCTGGCCGAAGACTCGACATTAAAAACTATGTTTTGGAGTATTTACTAAAAGACTTGAAACCTCAGCTATACCACAGTGTTCGAGCAATTAGACTTCGTTAGCAATCACTTTAATTACAATTAATCAACACTTAAATTGATGTAATTAAATGACCCAATAATATTTGTAGATAAAGTAGCCTTGTAGATCCACTTTTTTCTTATTTGGGTCGTATTTGAGTGCTTTCTGCAGGTGGTGAGGAAATAATTTGGGGTCATCATGCCATTTTATGGGCGTTGTGGCTAACCAACAGTTTAACCTCTAATGCATACATTCACAAAACAACTTCAGGAAACGACTAAGCATATATGAAGAGAAGATTGTAAGGGGAGGGGCGTGTGAATCGAAGTAGTAAATGAAATGACAGCATTAACCATGAATGAAAGCAGATTAAATATGTCTGTGAATGGTGTTTGTAGAGGTGAGTTGGTCAGTTAGATTCCTGATTACATTGGTCATATGTAATTTACAGTTGTAGCTAAGCGTAGTGCATCGACATACCATTTTTGCTAGACTAAATACCAGAAAATGAGTTACTATCTTTATAGCATTTTATTCCTATCTGTTTTACGTATATTATGCAGTTTTGCATGTATAAATTAACTTAAATAAAACAAGTAAGAAAGTCTAAGTTCAGGTGAAACCGAACATTAATAACACAACTGTGCACTTGAAACGCTGTTGTTGTTTGCTTTGTGTGGTTAATTATGTTATAAAGTTAAAGTTAGGTTAGGTTAGGTTAAAGTGGCTGCCCATTTTCATTCCTGCAGCTCCGACAAAAATCGTTGGTTGGAATTCCTATGCGTTCGCCGTGTATTCCCATCAGGCAGTAGCCCGTTAGTATCCCGATCAGTGGACCTAAGGGGAGATGGTTGAGGTTAATACCGTTCTCATTTATGCGAAGACAGGTTTGTTTGGACACCTCATATGTTGGTTCCAGTGTCCATCTGGAATTGCCTTCTTGGTAAAAAATGATGTGAGCCATTATTTGAACGCCTTCCTTCAGCTGGCTTAGCTCAGTCTGTTCAGTAGCTTTCCTCGCTAGTTCATCGGCAGCACAGTTTCCGTGTACACCGCTGTTACCTGGGACTCATACAACAGCTGTTCCGTATCGCGATGCAAGTTCGTTTGGGTTTTGTCTGCATTGCTAATTTCGATGAAGTGTTCTTGCCTTGGAGAGCTTTTATTCTCGCTTCACTGTCAGAGTAAATTGCCACGGATGTGAGATTCTTAGATGGCAGCCAATGGGCGGGCTCCATTACTGCAGTTAATTTCGCTACAGTGGCTTCTTAGCCCTAAGCTTAGGGAAAATGAAAGATCCACTATCCACGTTACTATTTAGCTTGGAGTCATCCGTGAGGATGGATTTAGTTAAATACCATAGAGTTATTGCAAACTTTGTTAAGGTTGGACCTTCAGGAAAAGTGGGCGTGGTCTTTAACCGATGTTGATTATCTACACTCAGTCTATATAATTTGGCAAGGATAGTGTCTCTATGCCAAATGTAATATCTTTAACGGCTTTTGATTTACGGCTTGTTAAACTTACAAATTTTCTTCTTCTGAATGTCGGCACCACCGATATTCCAACGTTTTTTGGAATTTATGTTTTGCATTATAATTATAGAGTAACTTTAATACTGCAACTTCATCAAGGTTAAAAGGCTTCGAGAGGAATAAATAGGCAGCGATTGGCATAACGTGTTAAGCCTGCCATGCACGACCTAGTGATATACCGTTGACAGAGAGGAATGATGAATGTGAGTGACAAGCCGAGAGCGATAAAACACCAATACTCAGAAAAATACATCTGGGCCAAAGCTTAATCCTACATTCCCACGCTTTTTTCTCATTCTGAATAGAGGCCTTGCTCACGTCGTCAACTCGCGCTAACGTTCGCACACTTTTCTAGTTGCATTCGATTCAACGTAGTGCCGTAGTCATCCTGCAGCGAAAATGGGGAGACAGTCACGCGACCACTCTTGCACCAACAACGCTTATTTCTCAGCTACATAAATTAAAATTAAAAGGCAGCGACTAATTCAGAACCAACTAACACTGAATCAGTTAAGAACGCGTTCAAATCGTCTACAAATTGGGACAATGTCATTTCGTAGGGCACCACAAGTGTTAAAAGTGTGAGTTGAAAGCACCGCGAGAGCTCAGAATCAGAGCTAGTATCGTCTCTTAAGAGATAGTTCTGCGCTAGTTCGGAAGTAGTGCGACTCGCTGCAGGGCAGCGTCTTTTGTTTCGGCTATAACGCCGAGCTCTTCATCGGTCTGAGGTCAACGTTTTAAGGTAATATCAAGTTCATGGACGGTGACACAGGCTGAATAAATATATGCTTCCTTCACTCGTTCTCTCACAGAGCCTGGTAATACATAAGATAATTGCCGGTCGAGGTTGGGATCTCGGATAGTACAATTATTGAAAACCTTGCTGCTATGTATGAATTTAATGTATCACGTCGGGCTATAATTGGTTTAGTTGAGACAGTTCAGCAGCTTGAAATAACGTTTTTGTTGGAACCTTCTACTTCAGAGGATTTACTCACCTACCAATATAAACTAATTCATCGTCTCTACTTACCTTTAAGCACATCTTTTTTTCTACAATTTCATCCTTGTTGATTACCTTTTCCTGCACGCTTAACTGATGCGATTGTTTCTGACAATAACCTTGGTTTCGTTGTTGTTCTACAAAGAAGTGAGTGAATCGCTGAAATTAAACGAACAGCAATCGAAATCGTAATTTGTAATTGACTGAATAAAGTTAATCAGCCAGTCAAACAAGCCATTGACTTCTCGTTCACATTATTCTTGTTCAGAGCAAATCAGCAAATAATTATATACAGCAGTGTGTGGGTGTGTGTGTGTGTGTTTGTGGCTGTGTGTGTTTTGGCAACACGTGTGTGTGTGTGTGTTCTGAAAGGACTCTTATGTTCATTCCTTTAAGATAATTTAAATATTGCAACGTGAATGGAGAATTTTTATTTAAATCACACGTTGCCAATAATGACCGCACATACATACATGGGCGGATCCAGAAAGGCATTTTGGGTGGGGGAGCTTCTTGAAAAAAACAAGACCTTTTTCGGTTAGCTACTATCGCACTAATCGGTGGTGGCGCTTAGTGATTTCTTTTATATTCTACTTAAGTTAACCGGAAAACTGGTATTCTCAACCGAAAAAAAAGTGTATGGTAGCGTTGCTCAGCCATTTTTGTTGTTGTTTTATTAACGATAAAGACACTCCAGAAAGGCCTTGTGGGTGTTTATCGATATTGAAGGTCCTTTGCCGGATATAGATCCGTACGTTCCGGTGACAAAGCACACAATTAAGGTACTAGCCCGACCATCTCAGGAACGATTTATATGACCACATTAAACTATAATTTACGAACATTCATCGGGTTATTACACCAGCCTATCTGTACGTGGGGTGGGGTTATATCTCACGACTGGTACAATAACGTGTAATTTAGGCCGGTTTTCAGGTAGTGGTTAGCTAGAGCGTGAAACTAATGTTTGCTTAAACTCTAGTCAATATTTAAACACTCCAGTAAACTACTGTAGCAGTTTTTCAGTTTAGTTTACAGTATAAGTCACCGCCTCTGGGGTATGTCTTTTTGAGCACGGCAAACACTTGGTTTATTTTTATTATCTAAAATTTGTATGATTCTGTAGAAGATATGAATGATACGGCAACATGCTGGATTTTGTTATACCACAACAAATATACGAACATATATTTCCCAGTTGAAATATATATCTATTCCGGAGCGTCGGTAGTCAACATCATGTTTCATTATTTGTTTAAACAGATAATTCTCGAAATGCAAAGCTCTCAATGAATAATCAACATATTTAACACTGAGATCTCTACATAGATGCTCGAGTGTGAGGTGGAATGTTGATTTCCAAGGTGGTACCACCAAAACCGCAAGCAGCTGTGTTATTTTGAGAAATAAACACATAGTGATCGCAGAATGACGCTAATTAATCCATAAAATAAATATACACACTATTTATTTTTATTTCGTGACTGTTATGTAGTATGGAATCTTACATATTGAGTCCAGTAGAGACACAAGTGGGAATTAAATGTTTCAACTTAAGTAATTTACTAGAAGTTCTTATGCTTATATAAACAAATTCCATCTCTTTTGGCTGAATACGCTACAAATATTGCGTGAGCCCCACTGATTCGCGAAACAACTCTTGAGATTTTAGAAGTATGCTAGTCATCAACATGAGCTCTCTCAATGGTTACTCAAGCCCAACAAGTGCCTGTTTGGGTATATTCGACGCGCATTGCGAACGAACGACGCACATAAACTGAGTAGACTCAGCTTCTTTAAACTTCAGTAAATAGATTGAAAAACGGCAGACTAAATAAGCGTAGTTTAAACGGACACAAACGTGTTGTGAACTGGCTTTATATGTACATGAAACACGGGCCTTAAAGAACAGGTATAGTAATGATGTAATTCAATACCTGACGGAGATATTTCAGTTTGTTAAATGGTGAAAGCTACATAATGCTTAACAATAGTTATATGAGCAACTTCGTACGGTTGACTATATATTGACTGTCTTGAAAGAAGCCTGACGTCGGGGACACCTACCAAGGCCGCTATCGAATCTATTGAACTATCTTGCATCGACTAAAACACACAGGTATTTAGTATTTTCATTTTAAAGGGGTTTTTGCGATATTAATTCATAGACATTATGTTTGTTTGTGTTTTTTCACAATAGAATTTTCCTACGGCGCACAAGAATGACAAAATCAGGTTGAGTTAACCACGCCCACTTTCTATATAAAAGAAGGAAAGAAAAATGCTACACACATTCTTTCAATGTATTTGGCTATATGAATAAAATTTATATCTGTTTATAAAAATATATTTGTCACAGCAATATTCAGGTAGATAAATGTGAGCGTGAGGCGATGTGAGTGCGCTATTTCGTGGACACATGTTATCATCCAGCTCAAAGTTTCTACATTAACATAAAATCCATAAGCTACATGCTTTACTCGATGGAAAAAATACGGCACAGAACATGGAAACAACATAAAATATTACCGAAAGCTCGGCGCCAAAGAAGAGAAAGAAAGGAAACATGGGTGAAATTTCTGCCAGAACGAAAGGGCTGATTGCTACAGTATTCTAGATGGAAGGTACATCTACGTCTTCATGAATAGAGGCAACGTAGAAGCACCCAGCGATGTTGATAACATTCCACGCGCTTTTTACAATAATTGCTACTGGAGCATTCCACGGTTAGGTACGGATACGAAAATCATACACAGTTTGTCTAAAATTTTTAATATAAAGACACTTTTTCCAGACAAATATTTTAGTGGCATTGGGATTGTATGGTACAGTGTAGATGGTAACTAAAAAGAGGACACTACTCTGGTGTGCAACGCATTTGTAATATGGTGTTTGAAAAATCCCAAAAAACCATACCGTTTGTATGTGAGAAACGGCCAGGCACGTCAGGCGTGACCCATCTTCAGCCGCAAATACTACTATGATAAAAAAGAATACTACATTAGGCAGTGGTGTATGCAAGGTTGTGTAAATAACAAACAAATTAAAAATAAATTTGTTTTTACTGGCCCCGGACACACGTGCTCAGCCTTCACTATTCAAATTTGATCGATTTCTAATTATATATAACGGGGATCAAGCCCGGGGAGGTTGGGTTAATAGCAACTTCAAAAATGTGAAACAAACAGTTTAAGTATATCACATATATATTCCAGGTACAGGCTTAGTCTATGTACAGAAGTGAAAGCATTCTGTATTTTTTCAGCTAATTAATATGAGGAATATAAGAAAATGGAGTGCAGAAAAGAGAATTTTTGAGCATATTTGATTTTTATACTCAGTTGAGCAGAGCTCACAGGGTATATAACTTGATGGATAACGTTGGTTGTACAGGTATAAAGGAAAGCGAGATAGATATAGACTTCATATATCAAAATCATCAGGATCGAAAAAAAATTTGATGGAGACCCATGTCGATCCGGCCGGTCATCCGTCGCCCGTCGTCCGCCGTCTGTCCGTAACACGATACTTGAGTAGTAAATGTTAGGTATCTTGATATCAGAAGCGATGCCGCTATTTAAAATGACTCTAACACGCACACTTTTTCGATATCGAAATTTCGAAAAACCGAAAGAAACATGCGATAGATCATTACCAAAGGCGGTTATGCACAGCGATGAAAACTTGGTGTAGATGGGTTGACGTATATGACGCAGAATAGAAAAAGTAGTACGATATTGGACAATGGTGCGTGGCACGCCCACTTACAAGAAGGTAATTTAAAAGTTTTGCAAGCGGTAATTGGCTAAGAAGTCGTGAAGATATCATGATAGAAATGTGGCAGGAACGTACTACTATCACTATATATGGCCAAATAAAATGTAGCAAAGACAAATGGATGAAGAACACGCCCCCTTTTTAAACATACAGTTTTTTCTTAATCAAATTTTAACAAAAAATTTAATATCTGTACTGTATATGAAGATAAATATTAAGGCAAAATTCAACACAGTAATAGATATGCTCAACAAATACAAAAATAAAAGAAAATTTCACAAAATGGTTGCGTTTGCGTGCTCCGCCATTTCATTTAGTTTTGTCTAGAATACTTTTAATGCCATAAGTCGAACAAAAATTTACCAATCTTCTCAAATTTGGTCAGGGCATAGATCTATGACGGTAACTGTTCTCGTGTGGAAAATGGGCGGACAATCGAGTGGAAGCACGCCCTAGTTTTTATACACAGTCCACGTCTGTCCTTCCGCTCGGCACCAACGTCTTAACACAGTCAATGTGAACGGCAAAAACCGAAATAGTCCCTTACTAAACTCAGCCCACGTACTATATCGAACTCACTTTGATATGGTGTAATAAAATGGCCGCCGAAATCGGACTATGATCCACGCACCACTACTAGATATCGAAAATCTACGAAAAATGAAAAAATGCCAAGTATGATACAAAACGAACAAAAAGGGATGAAACATGTGGTAATGTGTATGGTATAGGACACGCAAAATATAACTACTTAGAAAAAACTTAGGTATAAAATGGGTGTGACACTACATATTAAGTAGAAGAAAATGAAAAGGTTTGCAGGGCAGAAATCAAAAGCCCTTGAATCTTGTGCAAGGTAATACTGTTCGGTGGATATACATATATACAATAGTAGCGGTACGCCGACAGATGCGAGGTTCTGGATCACCTGAGTCATCATATTTGTCGATATCTCGAAAACGCCTCACATGATACAACACTCAAGGGCACTCCCTTTAAAACCTTCATGAATACCTCTAATTTGATAACCATCATTCGGGATACACAAAACATTCGCTAGAGTCACCCTTGGTCCACCTTTATGGCGATATCTTGAAAGGCGTCACCTATAGAACTAAGGATTACTCCTTTGTAAAATACTGCATTACCACCTTTCATTTGATACCAGATCTTACAAACACATTTCTAGAGTCACCACTCTGGCCCACCCTAAGTGGCGATATCTCGAAAATGTCGTCGCACCCTATAGACCTAATGCCCACACTCTCTTAAAATGCTCAGTAACACGCTTTCGTTTGATACCCATATCGTACAAACATTTCTAGATGTCACCCTGTGGTCCACCTTTATGTGCGATATCTCGAAAAGGCGTCACACTATAGAACTAATGGATTACCTTTTAAAATACTCATTACACCACCTTCATTTGATACCCATATCGCCATACAAACCACATCTAGAGTCACCCCTGGCCGCCTCATGGCGATATCTCGAAAGGCGTCCACTATAGACCTAATGTCCACTCCCTCTTAAAGC
>JARSSU010018037.1:0-24028 GCA_029619165.1 Eurosta solidaginis | reverse complement strand
GTGGAAATTTTCTGGTATCTTCGTTGATTTTTTTAGTACGTTTTTGAAAATATAGAGTTTAGCGCTAGGCACGCCGCAACCAAAGGCATTTTTGATGTAAAAGAATTTTTCCGAGTAACTTCGCAACGAAAAGATGAATTAATGAATATGCAAAACAACCAAAGCGTCCTGTTATACAAATCCGCGCTTAATTTTTGTTTGGTAGCTGGGAAATGGAAAGCATTCTGCCAATAATATAATGTTGCCTGTAATTGCAACAACAAAATCACAACTCCTATCGACGCTATTATTGTTATGTATAATTTCTCTTTTTTTCTCCTTATAGTTTTTGTCCGATCGGGAGCCAAGTATAGGTCCAATACTGATGAAAGTATGTGACCAATATATTTGAAAGAAAACTAACGATACAAATACAAGAAAAATTCCCGTAGTTCATTAAAAACAAACAAGACCAGTGTTGTATTTTCGATAGGGGTTTTTGAACCCATTAGGCAGTTTTTTCCTTTATATTTTTATCTGACAAAGAAAATTTTGTTGTTAGTTGTTTCAAAATTTTGTGCATAAAAAAACACATAAATTCAAAAGCTGTAACGTGAATTAGTGTCGCAAATGGAGTTTTCAATAAGTGTACGTTCAGTTTGATCATAATGAACCTTGGGTACCGAAATTCAAATTCAAGAAGTTTATTCACAAATAACTTTGAAAAGCTCTACGTTTTCTTCGCTTTTTACAATTACAAGGAGTAAACCTCCGAGAATAAATTAAACTTTATAATTAAAAATCAATAACTCTGAATCTGAACTTTTTCGCCTAAGGATATAAAATAAAATGCCTGTGGAAACAAGGAGCAACACTTATGGACTACATACAACCACTTTGTCTCAATCTTTCGTTAAAGTATCCGCAACAGAAACCCTAATGAATACCAATGTTTTTAAAAACAATCGAGATACAGACAATGGCAAGCACACAGATATATAAAGAATCTTATACCTCGGATTACATGACCACTCTACTAACGGCGACGTGCCCTGATCAAGAAGAAGATATCAAACACACTACAAAGAATCTGGTAAAGCGCCAAAATACACAGTAGTAAGATATAACTATAAGTATACAACAACAGGAGTTCGTCTGCCTCGGCATATATATTATATAGTGTAGTACATCATGTACCTTTCACATATGACACTTCATATAATTTCAACATCATATTTCCCTATAAATTCATTAAGTACATTTATAAATTTCTTAATTAATCATTATATCTCTTTTTATTTCAATTATGTCATATTAAATAATACAATAATACCGTAAGAATATTTAATAATTACATATATAACTATTTTTTTATATATTTCATAATATTTTAATTAATATATTATATAATATTATTTATAAATTTTAATAACGAATTATCAATAATGATATTTCAATAGTATTCCTTCTAAAAGTATATTTGTTAGATATATAACAATATATATTTAGAATATAATACATAAATATTCATTTTAATATTTATTTCTATAGTTATTAAAATAATAAGTAAATTTAATTAAAATATATATTTGCACCATATATAATTCATTATCATATATTATTAATACATATGTTGTTTATAACTTCAAATCTAACATATATCATTAATTTAATACTCTTATTATAATAATATAAATATATATTTAAAATCAATTAACCCTTATATTTAAAACTTTACATATATACCATTTATTTTCTTTACAAATAATATATAATATTTTAAAATTAAACAAATTTTTAATAATATTAAATAATATATTCTATTATATATTAATCTATATATATAATTTTAAAATTATATATTTATATTAATTTAAATTAAACCAATATTACACTATAAGAAAATTATTTATAATTTATAATTATTATTATCAACATATAAAATCATTATCATATATTATAATATTATATATTATATACATATAAACCAATCATTATACTATTCCATTATTATCAAACATATTTTATCATATTACTAATTATTATTTTCCATTCTATTTATGTTATATAATTTATTATTATATACAATCATATAAAAAATAATATAAACATACAATTAATTTTAATAATTATAATTACAAAATATTCTTATATAATATATTAAATTCAAAGTACATAAACAATCATCATACCAATAACATACATAATTTAATATATTACAACATTTTTAAAATATAAGAAATATTATTAACTATAAATAACTTAATTTTTTTATTTATATTAATTTCATAATAACATAATGAGACCGATCCATAACCTAACACATCATATATAAATAAATCAATTCTGTTCCTAATATTTTATATAAAATCTTATATATATATACATAAATATTTGTTTAATTCTAATTACGTATTTATTTTTATATAGATTAATAACTATTAAATTTAAAAAATATCCACCCCCCCTTATTAAACTTATATATCATTTAATATTAATTAATTATAATTATTTAATTATATAATTTTATATAAAAATATTTTATAAATTATATAATATAATTAGTTTATACTATAATTACTTAATCTTATTCATTACCAATTATTTATAAATTTGTCATAATCAATTTTTTTATCAATATTATTTATATTAAATAATTATCAATTTCATATTATTCAATATTCACATATTATAAATATATCAATTAAATAATTACAATAAAAATAATTATTTATAATATAAATTATAATATATATGTTATTATTCATTTAGTGTATAATAAGTTATTATTTATTATATAATTTTCAATTAAATATTATTCATCATAAATTTTTTTACTAAATATATATTTAATTATCAATTATTTACTTAATATTATTAATAATTTATATTTATTATACCCCGTAAAAATAACCAACATAATATTTTCTATAATTTTTTATTATTAAATCAACTCATTAGTAATTTTAATACTTATATTATTATAATTTTTTATTATTTTAATTAACTATTAAATATAATAACAAATTATTACTATAAAATTATAAAATATATCATTTATAATAAATAATAAATTATAAATAATCTTCATATATAATTATATTTATAATAATCTATTTATAATATTAATATCATTCATTAATAATCAATATTACTATTATAAAAAAATAATATACTATCTTATACATATTTATTATTTTTTTTTTTTTATTTCATAAAATATATATAATTTGTCAATAATATAATAATATAATTATCATAAATTATACACTGTTACTAACATGTAAATTATCACGTTAAAATTACAAACTAATTAAGATACTACAATTTGTTATTGATACTACCATTATAACTGCAAAAACTTATTCCTATTTAATATATTATTTTATATTTTATAAACATATTATTAATACATAAATCGACATTCTATTACATTATTAAAAGTTAATCTATAAAGATTCCAGTATACATATTTGTAAGAGACTCCTAACTATGTATATCTCAAAATAATATTATAATAAATTATTGTAATAAAATTTATTATTATTTAACACAGCCGAAGTAAAAGATAGGACTGTAACTTATAATGCTATAATTATAATTGTAATTTCATTTTATGAACTATTATGAGAATGATATGTTTAAGAGCTAATGTAAAACTATTATTTTCTATAATTTACATAATTGGGTAGATGATATATCACTTTTCAGATTTAAATATCATAAATTTGAATTGAGATAGATTCGAGTAAAGATGTATTTCTTCATTTTCAATTTCTCAATTAGACTATATGGATAGGCACGGTGTAGATATATAATAAAATAACTTAAAACCGACAGGTGAAAAAAGTATATACACATAGTATAAGATTAAATTTGAATGAGATATTATAAAATGTATATATTATAACATAAATTCTAATTTATATATTAAATATATCATATTATTAAACTAATATTTTTTTTAAACAAAAGAAACTATTCTAAATATACTATACATGAACCCACAATTTGGTACTATATAGGTAAAAATATAATGATAGAATATTAATAATATTTTTTCATATTTTCTATGGTATTACATCATAACATAAAATCAATACTACTTATATACTTAATAATATAAACATTTCATATTTATATTATCAGATTTTCTTTTTTTCATAAAAATTTTATAATTCCACCTAATAAAGTAATCAAATTGATATCACCCATTAATTTATATTAATTTCATATTAATTTATATATATTTATATATAATAATTATAATATAAATTTACATAATATAATTAATATTTGTTATATTAATATTAATCAATATTATTATAATATATATCATTGAATCATTATATATATTAATAATAATGATCACATTTCGTATATTTTATTGAGTTTATATGGAATATTATATTTATAAATTAATTATTAATAATAAATATTATATATTTATATAAATATGTATTATTATTATATTTTAGGTATAATTCATTATTTAAAAATCATTATTTTCTTTATATTAAAATATATATTATTATAATATTAATTATATTTAACTATTATAAACTTTTTTATATTATAATCATAAATTTATAATATTATATAAAATAATTATAATTTCAATCATATCTTCATATAATCATATTTAATATCAAAATATATTAACTAATAATTAATAATTTAAATTAATAAATATTATAATATATATATCTTTCATATACTAATACTTAAACTAATAAATATCTTTATATATCTATAATTATATAATATTAATATAATATTCTATAATATCATAATATAATATATAATAATATATAAAATATTCATTTATTAATAATTTAATATATAATATATAATCAAATTAATTATATATAATTTAATAAATTTTATATCCATATTCAATCATATATATTATATTTACATTTATATACTTAAATATACTTTATTAATATATTATAAATATATTTTATTTATATACATATATATTATTATTTATTAATAATATATAAATATATATTATATATATTATATAATAATATTAATAAAATATAAATATTCAATAAATTATACATTATATATAATAATATTAAATTTATTAATATAAAATAATATATATATTAATTATATAAATATATTTAATAATTTTAAATAATAACATAATAGAAAATATATAAATTTAATATATTTATATTTATCAAATTTAATAAATATTTAAATATATTATATTTTTAATTAATATATAATATAATTTATATATTTATATATATTAATTTTCATATATAGTTATATTTTATTTTTAATAATTATATTATATAATAAATTATAAAAATATAATAAATTACAATATAGCTATGTGAAAACGTATGCATGTATGTACATATATACACATCGTCTCGTTTATTCGTTAACCTCGTATCTACGAGTGACACATTTTCGGTAAAGCTATGGCGGAACCATATAAGATGGCAGCATGGTGACATACCTACAATAAATAAAAATTCCATATACTTTGTTTTTGTAATCGATGGACAATTGTTCAAAATCGTACTGCGCCGGAAGTTATGTATCAAATCAAATAAAGAACGTTTATATTCAGCTGTCGCATGCTGCCTCTTTGTATCGTTCCGCCATGGATAAAGAGAGAAATCCTACTTTTAAAATTTCACCACAGACATTGGTGGGTTTTTCGGTGATGACAGCGTTACCACTTTGGCCAAAATAGCGAATAAAAGAACTGGTAACGATTTTCAGTTACATATTGTTCTGGGTACTATTTTACCGGTAACGCTCAGGCTCAGAATCGGCCCGTTAGCTGTATAATTATTGGCGCCACTTCACACGTATATTATTTCTTTCTTCTTTGTTCGGCTTTAGCTGTCGCTGAACAAACAGAGTAGCAACATCGGGTGAGGCTATGTTTATTTACGCATTTGCGAAAAGATATTTTGCAAAAAAACGCTCATACGCAAAATGTTTTCATGGTTTAATGATAGCAATTTATTTTGTTTAATTTTTTCCTTAGACTCAAGCAATAAAGTAGTATTTATATGGCATATTTACGAATTACATTTTGTGTGTTAACAAACATGCGTACGTACGTCTACTTCATTGATTTTTCATCAACAACTAAACCACCACCAATAAGATGATTTTAGTTTTACTCACACAGCCACAGTTTGAATTTTGGTTATCCCTGGTGTATACACAACTTCGTGCTGTCTTACAAATACTCTCTTTTCAGGGATGATAAATGGATTTTTCCATTTTGTACCAAATGAGGAAAAGAAATGTATCAAAAGTCTTCGGATGAGAATTTGAAACAAACTAGAGCTATATTCGGCTTCTTTATCCAAAAACCGTTTTTAGTCAAGAAACTTTCTAACACAAATTAAAGGTAGTATAACAGGGAAATATGATTTATGAAGAAATAATTTCGCAGTAAAAAATAATAAAAGAAGTTTATCGATTGAAGCGTATAATTATAAAAAAAATTTCTTCATTGAGAACCAGTAAGGAACATAAAATTAATATTAAAACAAGTAAGGAAGGCTAAGTTCGGGTGTAACCGAACATAACATACTCAGTTGAGAGCTATGGAGACAAAATAAGGAAAATCAATCTGGGGTAACCCTGGAATGTGGTTGTATAACATGTGTATCAAATGAAAGGTATTAAAGAGTATTTTAAGAGAGAATAGGCCATAGTTCTATGGATGAACGCCATTTAGGGATATCGCCATAAAGGTAGACCAGGGCTGACTCTAGAATTTGTTTGTACGATATGGGTATCAAATGAAAGGTGTTACTGAGCATTTTAAGAGGGAGTGGGCCTTAGGTCTATCGGTGGACGCCTTTTCGAGATGTCCCCATTAAGGTGGACCAGGGGTGATTCTATAATGTGTTTGTACGATATGGGTATCAAATGAAAGCTGTTAATGAGTATTTTGAAAAGGAGTGATCCTTAGTTCCATAGGTGGACGCCGTTTCGAGATATCGCCATAAAGGTGGACCAGGGGTGTCTCTAGAATGTGTTTGTACGATATGGGAATCAAATGAAAGGTGTTACTGAGCATTTTAAGAGGGAGTGGGCATTAGGTCTATAGGTGGACGCCTTTTCGAGATATCGCCATTAGGGTGGGCCAGGGGTGACTCTAGAATGTTTGTACGGTATGGGTATCAAACGAAAGGTGTTACTGAGCATTTTAAGAGGGAGTGGGCATGAGGTCTATAGGTGGACGCCTTTTCGAGATATCGTCATTAGGGTGGGCCAGGGGTGACTCTAGAATGTGTTTGTACGATATGTGCATCAAACGAAAGGTGTTACTGAGCATTTTAAGAGGGAGTGGGCATTAGGTCTATAGGTGGACGCCTTTTCGAGATATCGCCATTAGGGTGGGCCAGGGGTGACTCTAGAATGTGTTTGTACGATATGGGTATCAAATGAAAGGTGGTAAGGAGTATTTTAAAAGGGAGTAATCCTTAGTTCTATAGGTGGACGCCTTTTCGAGATATCGCCATAAAGGTGGACCAAGGGTGACTCTAGAATGTTTGTACGATATGGGTATCAAACGAAAGGTGTTACTGAGCATTTTAAGAGGGAGTGGGCATTAGGTCTATAGGTGGACGCCTTTTCGAGATATCGCCATTAGGGTGGGCCAGGGTGACTCTAGAATGTGTTTGTACGATATGGGTATCAAATGAAAGGTGGTAATGAGTATTTTAAAAGGGAGTAATCCTTAGTTCTATAGGTGGACGCCTTTTCGAGATATCGCCATAAAGCTGGACCAAGGGTGACTCTAGAATGTTTGTACGGTATGGGTATCAAACGAAAGGTGTTACTGAGCATTTTAAGAGGGAGTGGGCATTAGGTCTATAGGTGGACGCCTTTTCGAGATATCGCCATTAGGGTGGGCCAGGGTGACTCTAGAATGTGTTTGTACGATATGGGTATCAAATGAAAGGTGGTAATGAGTATTTTAAAAGGGAGTAATCCTTAGTTCTATAGGTGGACGCCTTTTCGAGATATCGCCATTAGGGTGGGCCAGGTGTGACTCTAGAATGTTTGTACGATATGGGTATCAAACGAAAGGTGTTACTGAGCATTTTAAGAGGGAGTGGGCATTAGGTCTATAGGTGGACGCCTTTTCGAGATATCGCCATTAGGGTGGGACAGGGGTGACTCTAGAATGTTTGTATGATATGGGTATCAAACGAAAGGTGTTACTGAGCATTTTAAGAGGGAGTGTACATTAGGTCTATAGGTGGACGCCTTTTCGAGATATCGCCATTAGGGTGGGCCAGGGGTGACTCTAGAATGTTTGTACGATATGGGTATCAAACGAAAGGTGTTACTGAGCATTTTAAGAGGGAGTGGACATTAGGTCTATAGGTGGACGCCTTTTCGAGATATCGCCATTAGGGTGGGCCAGGGTGACTCTAGAATGTGTTTGTACGATATGGGTATCAAATGAAAGGTGGTAATGAGTATTTTAAAAGGGAGTAATCCTTAGTTCTATAGGTGGACGCCTTTTCGAAATATCGCCATTAGGGTGGGCCAGGTGTGACTCTAGAATGTTTGTACGATATGGGTATCAAACGAAAGCTGTTACTGAGCATTTTAAAGAGGGAGTGGGCATTAGGTCTATAGGTGGACGCCTTTTCGAGATATTGCCATTAGGGTGGGCCAGGGGTGACTCTAGAATGTTTGTACGATATGGGTATCAAACGAAAGGTGTTACTGAGCATTTTAAGAGGGAGTGGGCATTAGGTCTATAGGTGGACGCCTTTTCGAGATATTGCCATTAGGGTGGGCCAGGGGTGACTCTAGAATGTTTGTACGATATGGGTATCAAACGAAAGCTGTTACTGAGCATTTTAAGAGGGAGTGGACACTAGGTCTATAGGTGGACGCCTTTTCGAGATATCGCCATTAGGGTGGGCCAGGGGTTACTCTAGAATGTTTGTACGATATGGGTATCAAACGAAAGGTGTTACTGAGCATTTTAAGAGAGAGGGGGCATTAGTTCTATAGGTGGACGCCTTTTCGAGATATCGCCATTAGGGTGGGACAGGGGTGACTCTGGTATGTTTTTGTACGATATGGATATCAAATTAAAGGTATTAATGAGGGTTTTAAAAGCGAGTGGCCCTTAGATGTATATGTGAAGGCGTTCTCGTGATATCCACCAAAATGTGGACCAGGTGATCCAGAAAATCATCTGTCGGGTACTGCTAATTTATTTATATATGCAATACCACTAACAGTATTCCTGCCAAGATTCCAAGGGCTGTTGATTTCGCCTTGTAGAACTTTTTCATTTTCTTCTACTTAATATGGTAGGTGTCACACCCATTTTACAAAGATTTTTCCAAAGTTATATTTTGCGTCAACAAACCAATCCAGTTACCATGTTTCATCCCTTTTTTCGTATTTGGTATAGAATTATGGCATTTTTTTTCATTTTTCGTAATTTTCGATATCGATAAAGTGGGCGTGGTTATGGTCAGATTTCGCCCATTTTTTATACCAAGAAAAAGTGAGCTCAGGTAAGTACGTGGGCTAAGTTTAGTAAAGATATATCGGATTTTGCTCAAGTTATTGTGTTAATGGCCGAGCGGAAGGACAGACGGTGGACTGTGTATAAAAACTGGGCGTGGCTTCCACCGATTTCGCCCATTTTCACAGAGAACAGTTACCGTCATAGAATCTATGCTCCTACCAAATTTGAGAAGGATTGGTAAATTTTTGTTCGACTTATGGCAATAAAAGTATTCTAGACAAACTAAATGAAAATGGGCGGAGCCACGCCCATTTTGAAATTTTCTTTTATTTTTGTATTTTGTTGCATCATATCATTACTGGAGTTGAATTTTGACTTAATTTACTTATATACAGTAAAGATATTAAATTTTTTGTTAAAATTTGAATTTAAAAAAATTTTTTTTAAAAAGTGGGCGTGTTCTTAATCCAATTTTGCTAATTTTTATTTAGCACATATAGAGTAATAGTAGTAACGTTCCTGCCAAATTTCATCATGATATCTTCAACGACTGCCAAATTACAGCTTGCAAAACTTTTAAATTACCTTCTTGTAAAAGTGGGCGGGGCCACGCCCATTGTCCAAAATCTTACTAATTTTCTATTCTGCGTCATAACGTCAACCCATCTACCAAGTTTCGTCGCTTTATCTGTCTTTTGTAATGAGTTATCGCACTTTTTCGGTTTTTCGAAATTTTCGATATCGAAAAAGTGGGCGTGGTTATAGTCCGATATCGTTCATTTTAAATAGCGATCTGAGATGAGTGCTCAGGAACCTACATACCAAATTTCATCAAGATACTCAAAATTTACTCAAGTTATCGTGTTAACGGACGGACGGACGGACGGACGGACGGACATGGCTCAATAAAATTTTTTTCGATCCTGATTATTTTGATATATGGAAGTCTATATCTATCTCGATTCCTTTATATATGTACAACCAACCGTTATCCAATCAAACTTAATATACTCTGTGAGCTCTGCTCAACTGAGTATAAAAAAAGCAGCTGCATTCAATGTAAAAACATTTTAGGTACAAAAGGTTTAGATTCAGGTATACAAGTTGACAAATTCTCGCCTACATCAATATTAATAACTCACGTTTCAATTACTACGTTAACAGTTCTTCTTCTTTGCGTTCTTTAAATACCTCAGTTGACAAAAAGCTTTTTTTCGTATCTATATTATGACAACTAATATTAGTTGATTTCATCAAGTCTTTAGTTTTTATTAAATTCGAAATCGTGTTTGTTTGAATTCTATTCCTACAGTTAGTTTTAATTAAATTTTGTATAGAAAATATCCTTTCTACCTTTGTGGATGAATGTGGAATCGACAATATGCCTTGAACTATTCTATAAATATTTGAAAATATTTGTGCATTTAATTTATTTTTAACTGGTCTTATTTCTTCCCAAATCTGCATATATTTACATTCTTGAATTTTTTAAGGCCCTCATGCCCTGCTAAAGCTCTAAATTCAGCAGGGGCCTAAACTGTTATTCCTTTTATATTACAATTCCTTGCAAAACTATTAATTTTGGACTTTTAATATATTTGGATCAAGATAAAAATTATTTTCGGATTTTTATTACCTGAGTCCGATAGAACTAGTTAAACTCGGACTTTTAAAAATAAAAGTCCGGAAATAAAAGTTAAATCGGGACTTTTAATTTTTGTGGCCAAAATAAAAGTTCGGCTTGATAACAAAGAAACGGCTTATATGGAATAAATTTTTTTTTAAATTCGGATAAGCCGTTTCTTTGTTATCAAGCCGGACTTTTATTTTGGCCTTAACAAATAAAAGTCCCGATTCAACTTTTATTTCCGGCCTTTTATTTTTAAAAATCCGAGTTTAACTAGTTCTATCGGACTCAAAAAATAAATATACAGATTTTACTTTTATAGAAAAAGTTCGAAAAAAAAGGATGCATGATTCGACATGATATTGCTATAAGGATACCTGCGAACTCAAATATTTTCACCCAGCGTAATTTTTTGACCAGCACATTTTCGGCTCGGAAAAAAAAATAATTATTATTTTCCGTCCCTGAAATTCAGAATTAATTTTCCCTATTTTATCAAATGCAGATTTCGGAAACAATTCCGTAACTAAAAGAACAATACTATTTGTTTTACCGCTTAATATACTTTCTGGTGAAAGCTTTGCAGCCCACAACAAAGTTCTATCATTCAAATTCTTGATCTAAACGCTACTAGACTCTTCAAATGAACCACCCCTCTATTTTGTAGTTTCTCAATTATTTGTGTGCGATATATGACATCATTGATCCTCTTCACAACTCTGTACGGGCCTTCCCAACTGCACCAAAATTTAGATGGAACACCTTTGCGCCGGTGAGGGTTGTATAGCAGTACCAAATCTCCCTCCAAGAAACCTTCCTAATTATTGTTCTTGTCGTACCTGTGTTTCATCCTGCTACTCATTATCCTGGACCGTTCCCTCACACTCTCTTGTTTGGCCAATGAACTACTTCGTAGAGCTTGCGCTTGACGGATTGGCTTCGCATAATCATCGATAAAACTCCCCAAGGCCTTCGGGGAGCAACCTTACCGCTACAACAACAACAACAACAACAAAAACAGAAAAATGTAAACAAAAAATTTATATTAATGTGTCATTATATACTAATGCGTCACTTATGTATTTATCTAATGTATTTTTTTATTTTCTTTCAGGAGTAAATATGTTTTTAAAAATTCATTTTCTACACTCCCATTTAAATTTTTTCCCGCAAAATCTTGACGACGAAAGTGATGAGCATGGTGAAAGGTTTCACCAGCAAATGAAAATGATTGAAAGTCGGTATCAAGGATTCTGGGATGTCGCTATGATGGGTAACTACTGTTGGTTTGTCATAAGAGAAACCGATCCTAATCTAAATAAGTGTCAAGACTAGACACATGACTTTTTCAATTATAAAATAAGGTCATAGAGTTAAGACAGAATCATATGTACATATGCTATTATTTGTAGGGTACTTAAGTTTACTATATGGATATATTTATTTGAATGCTTATGGGCAAATCCTTTTTGTACTTTTTTGGATACTCGGGTTTTACACACGGGCAAAAAACTTAAGGCCAGAAAAAAGTACAAGGTCATTAAGTTTGCCTTTAGACTATCCGATCTGATGATTTTAAAAATCAAGAAAGTTGATAGTAAGTTTTTGCAGAACTTCGAAACGTAAAAAACGTAGATTTTTACACTTTTTCAAGGCCTTCAATTTTATTTTTGAATTTTTTCGATAAAATTTTGAGGCATCGCTGAAACGCTATGGAACTCAAATTGAATGTTGTTTTTGAGACGGAGATTCTAAAAGTATGAGCAAAATTAATGTGCCCTCCAATACTCAAAACTATCATCCATCAAAGTAGCGATATTGTCATTTTCAATATTGACAGTTTTTTGCTTATAGCTTTTTGAGGCAACTGAGTATTGAAATTTGGATTATGCACGATAATAGCCTATCAGGGACTAAAAATACGTGGGGCTTCAAATTCGAAGTGCCAGTTTCAGTTTTGAAGGTAGAGGCAGAAAAGTGGAAGCCCTTGGTTGCGTAAATTTTTTTCAGGAGCATGTTTTTTCGAAGGCACAGCTACAATTTTATTGTTATCACTTCATACACGTTTGTTAATTTTTTCTCTACACCACAGTAGTATACCATCAATTGCCTCATCTTGGAATATTCACGCAAGGAAAGTTATTGATGTTTGTACATGGGGCAAATATACGAAATTTCCGACAAAAATTGGCAATCGTCAAAGAGTGCAGACATTTTTTTTTGTATTTTTTTAAACCAGTAAATGAAAAGAAACACAAATTTGGTATAAAAATTAAAAAAAAATAAAATTTTTTTCTACACTTTTTGACGATTACCAACTTTTGGCGAAAATTTCGTATATTTGCCCCATGTACAAACATCAATAACTTTCCTTGAGCGAATATTCCAAGATGAGGCAATTGATGGTATACTACTGTGGTGTAGAGAAAAAATTAAGAAACGCGTATGAAATATTTGACGGTTACCCGGTTTCATATTTTTGCCGATATCTCTAAAACCGGGTTTCGGGTATCAACAAAATTTTACTTAAATATACCCCATAAAAATATGTACATCCCGATAAAATTTCAACACAATCGGTTAAGAAGTGTTTAAATAAGTAAAAGAAATTTAAGGTTTTCCGGGTTTATATTTTTATCAATATCTCCAAAACCGGATCTCGGATATTAAAACTTTTTTACCAAAACATACTTCATTCATATATCTATATGCTTTTAAAGTTTCAAAAGAATCGGTAGAAAGGTGTTAAAATAAATGTGTTGCAAACTTTGCAGTAAAAAATATTTGGCGGTTATTCGGTTTTATATTTTTACCGATATCTACAAAACCGGGTCTCGTGTATCAAAAAAATTTTACATAGCTAACGGCTGCATATATCTCTATATTTTGCAAAAATTTCGATATAATCGGTACAGAAGTGTTGAAATAAATGTATATTTAACATTGCGACCTCAATTTATATATATTTTTCTCGATCTTTTGACTATATCTTTTTGAGGCATTATGTAAGACGAGTAACGGCGGTGCACTATAGCTCCAATTTACCCCTCAATGTTCCTAACAAAAAGATATTTGCGTGATACCATGTTTCAAAAAAAATTTTTTTTTCTCCAAAAAAAAACCAAAGTTTGGCGGATTTTCCCTCATAACTTTTGTATTAGTTCATCGATTTTGTTGACGGAAAGCTTATTTTTTTTTGTTGTAAAACAGAGCTTAGGGAGAAAAAAAATCTGCAAAAAAATAAAAAGTTTTCGAGATCCTTCCTCGCAAAGTACACATTTTTTTATATATAAAAAAATATATATATATTTGAATCTGCAGGGCTTAGCGAAAGGTGTTGTATGCACAGTATATAGCAAATTTTATTACCTTTTAACAGCTTCAAACCGTTTTTGAATTGCTCAATTCGTTCTTGAGATATGTATGATTAAGTGGAGCCAATTTTTTTTTGGTTGAAAAAACTGTTATTTGTAAATATCTCAAAAACGTTACCACATAATTAAAAATAACCTTCATTTTCGGAATTAGGGGTGATTTTACATAGTAATTTTGTAATGGAGTCTCTGGTGCATTTTGGTTGAAAACCAGTGTTATTATTGCAGTTTCACCGAGTTATCCCTGGTTCTAATCTAGGCGAAACCCTTGACAACATTACGAAATTGGTTGGTGATTATTACGTGGCGGGGTTCGAAATGGTACCGTCGCAATATGCCAGTAAATCAATCTTTCTTTTCAGTTTATCTTAAAACAAAAATAATGATTGAACATTCAGTTATTATAAACTGGTGTTAAGCTCTTACATTCCTAAATATTAAAAAAAATAAACTTTAGCACACCATTCAACATAAAAAATTAATATGTAAAGCTGAGCTCGTGTATACAAAAAGCTATTTCTTCGCAGTGAAAAAGGAGCTTCCCAAAGACGAAATATACCCAACATAAGTTAATATAGAGACAGAATTTCTTTAATTGTGTTGTTAGTGTGAAAAAGAGATAAGATAGGCGCCTTGTGCAACTGTGATTGTGGAAAGAGAATTAATTAATTAATTAAATACAGTCGGCAAAATAAACACAAATACCCCACGAAAATGTATAGAAGAGAATTAATTAATTAATTAAATACAGTCGGCAAAATAAACACAAATACCCCACGAAAATGTATAGAAGACATTTGATGCACGTCTCGCCCAACCAGCGACTACCTTTTAGAAAACATCGAGCAAATGGCTGCGAGTAACGAGTGACGTCTCTTATCATAATTTATCCTCTTTGATGGTACCATCGCAATATGCCAGTAAATGTTATTTCTTCTCATTTTATTTTTAAAAAGAATAGTAATTGAACATTCAATTATTATAAACTGGTGTTAAGCTCACAAATTCTTATATATTAAGTAAAATTTTAACACACCATCAAATATACAAACTTAAATACGTAAAACTGAGCCGCTGTTTACAACGAGTCAATGATTCACAATGAAAACGAACTTCCCAAAAACAAAATCTACACAACACACAAATGAATATAGAGGCGGAATGTCTCAAACTGTGTTGTTAATGCAAAAATTAGATAAAATGAAATAAGCAAGAAAACAAAAATAATTTAACATTAAATTGTTATAAACTGGTTTAAGCTCATAAATTCTTAAATATTAAGTAAAAATAGAACACATCATTAAACATACATACATAAAGCATAAATACTCATCTCATCTTAAAGTTTTTAAGATCTGTTAACGCTACATGACGCGTTATCTCACAGATCATCTAACAACTTCTGTCAGTGCCAGTTAGCGTAAGGCGAAGTTTGTGAAAATGGCCCTAAAAGTATTAATATAATCTACGGAAGCACAATCCCTATAAAAACACTAAGGCGGTAAGTTATATTTTACTAAACGGGAAAAATATCTATTATCTGTGCCAAAGATTTTGACGTTTAGCTAACCAACCAAGCACGTTTAAAGGCTTTATTATTTGTTACATTTAGTTTTATTTGCACATTTTTATACTCAGCTGAGTATAGCTCACAGAGTATATTAATTTTCTTCACATACCGGTACCCCGTAACGGCATTAACTAATCGAGATATAAACTTCTATATATCAAAATGATCTGGGCAAAAAAAGAAATTCATTTAGCCATGTCCGTCCGTCCGTCTGTCCGTAAACACGATAACTTGAGTAAATTTTGAGGTATCTTAATGAAATTTGGTATGTAATTTTCTGGGCACTCATCTCAGATCGCTATTTAAAATGAACGCAATCTGACTATAACCACGCGCCCTTTTTTGATATAGAATATTTCGAAAAACCGAAAAAGTGCGATAATTCATTACCAAAGACGGATAAAGCGATGAAACTTGGAAGATGGGTTGACCTTATGACGCAAAATAGAAAATTAGTAAATGTTTGGACAACGGGCGTGACACCGGCCACTTTTAAAAGAAGGTAATTTAAAAGTTTTGCAAGCTGTAATATGGCAGTCGTTGAAGAGATCATGATGAAATTTGGCACCTATTACTATATGTGTTCTAAATAAAAATTTGCAAAATCGGATTACGAACACGCCCACTTAAAAAAAAATTAAAATTAAAATTTTAACAAAAAATTTAATATCTTTACAGTATATAAGTAAATTATGTCAACAATCAACTCAAGTAATGATATGGTGCAACAATATACAAAAATAAAAGAAAATTTCAAAATGGGCGTGACTCCCCCTTTTTCATTTAATTTGCCTAGAATACTTTTAATGCCATAAGTCGAACAAAAATTTACCAATCCTTGTGAAATTTGGTAAGAGCATAGCTTCTATGACGATAACTGTTTTCTGTGAAAATTGGCAAAATCGGTTGAAGCCACACCCAGTTTTTATACACAGTCGACCGTCTGTCTTTCCACTTGGCCGTTAAGACGATAACTTGAACCAAAATCGAGGTCCTATTAAGGTGGCAGACACACCATAGCAAACAACAATATTATATATTAAATAATTTGTACCTCATTTATTGGCAATTTATTACCGCAAAAAAAATTTAAAGCTGCGTCCGGTTCCGAGAAACGGGAGTGTCTGCTAGCTTAAGACTCAAGCCAGCAGACACTTTGTGAAAATACGACCTACGACTTCCGAACGACTTGGATAATTGATATTACATTTATTGGCAATTTAATACCGCAAAACAATTTTTAAGCTGCGTCCGGTTCCGAGAAACGCGAGTGTCTGCTAGATTAGGTCTCAAGCCAGCAGAAACTTCGTGAAAACACGACCTGCAGCTTCCGAACGACTTGGATAATTGATATTACATTTATTGGCAATTTAATACCGCAAAAAAAATTTAAAGCTGCTTCCGGTTCCGAGAAATGGGAGTGTCTGCTAGCTTAAGACTGAAGCCAGCAGACACTTCGTGAAAACACGACCTACAGCTTCCGAACGACTTGGATAATTGATATTACATTTATTGGCAATTTAATACCGGAAAAAAAATTTTTAAGCTGCGTCCGATTCCGAGAAACGGGAGTGTCTGCTAGCTTAAGACTCAAGCCAGCAGACACTTCGTGAAAACACGACCTACGACTTCCGAGCGACTTGGATAATTGATATTACATTTATTGGCAATTTAATACCGCAAAAAAATTTTTTTAAGCTGCGTCCGGTTCCGAGAAACGGGAGTGTCTGCTAGCTTAAGACTCAAGCCAGCAGACACTTCGTGAAAACACGACCTACGACTTCCGAGCGACTTGGATAATTGATATTACATTTATTGGCAATTTAATACCGAAAAAAAAATTTAAAGCTGCGTCCGGTTCCGAGAAATGCGAGTGTCTGCTAGCTTAAGACTCAAGCCAGCAGACACTTCGTGAAAACACGACCTACAGCTACCGAACGACTTGTATAATTGATGTTACATTTATTGCCAATTTAATACCGCAAAAAAAATTTAAAGCTGCGTCCGGTTCCGAGAAACGGGAGTGTCTGCTAGCTTAAGACTGAAGCCAGCAGACACTTCGTGAAAATACGACCTACGACTTCCGAGCGACTTGGATAATTGATATTACATTTATTGGCAATTTAATACCGCAAAAAAAAATTTTAAGCTGCGTCCGGTTCCGAGAAATGCGAGTGTGTGCTAGCTTAAGACTCAAGCCAGCAGACACTTCGTGAAAACACGACCTACAGCTACCGAACGTCTTGGATAATTGATATTACATTTATTGGAAATTTAAAACCGCAAAAAAAATTTAAAGCTGCGTCCGGTTCCGAGAAACGCGAGTGTCTGCTAGCTTAAGACTCAAGCCAACAGACACTTCGTGAAAACACGTCCTACAGCTTCCGAACGACTTGGATAATTGATATTACATTCATTGGCAATTTAATACCGCAAAAAAAATTTAAAGCTGCGTCCGGTTCCGAAAAATGGGAGTGTCTGCTAGCTTAAGACCCAAGCCAGCAGATACTTCTTGACAACACGACGTACAGGTCCCTAACGACTAAAATAATTTATACCTTATTGATTGCCTAAATTTTTCGTTGTCCTAAACAATATTTTCTAATAGCGTGAGATAGCAGGAGATCCACCCAAGTGCGTACATACGAAACAGATATGTACAATGTGCATGCCAGGGTTGCTGTTTGGATACAATTGTATACATTTGAATACATTTTTAATGAGCGGATACAAAGATACAAAAAATCTAAAATGTATACATTTTTATTTTGGAAGATTCAAGCTCTGCCCCTGTCACGGGAACTACAAATTTTCAGTAAGATTTCTAAAAAATGTTTGAATATGCAGTTTTATAGTAAATCAAATTTTAGAATGATATTTATTTTTTCCTTTATATCTATATTATATATATAGATAAACCGTATTTCTTCTACATAATTATTTTGTTGGTATTAGTTTTGTTTAAAATAAGTAGTGTTTGTTAAAAAACGTATAAACAATAACAACGTTTAAATAAACGCGACATTTATTTAAAACTGAGCGTTGGTAGAATTTTATAAAATTCAGTTGTGTGATCCGTTTAGCCAAAATAGTGCGGTGATGTTTTGTTTTAAATATTATTAATTTCAAAATTTTTTTTCACACATTATATAAAATTCAGGCGAAATAACTCAAAAACTATGTATCAATCTATTAAAACGAATTGATACATTTTTTAGGAATGATACACTTTTGGAACAAAAAAAAATTGCGCGAGTGGCTACGCTGGAACATACATTCATGCTAGGGAGCATACTTACTACAAATGATTTGAGTAATGAGTAAATTTAGTTGCATGAATATGTTGATTGTGTATGTGTTAGCACAAACTGATACGTTTGCTACTATAACGGTTTCTAAAATACATCTCGCTCTACTATTTTTCGAAAATCAGAGAAAAGTTTGTATTTCGATATGATTCAAATGGCATGCGCGGGATTTCTGTGCTAACGGGTACATATGAAAAAGTGAATATTAGGGTGGTTCGAAAAAAATTTCGTCCGAATTCTATCCTCTCAAATGTTTCTATTTGATGTAAAAATAAAACCCTCACCAAAGTTTGGTCCTATTACTCCACCCTAAGTGGTACCCGAAAAACGGATTTCCCCCCTAGTTTTAAGTTTTAAGTTTTTTTTTAATTATATCATTTATAAACACAAATATTGAGATCTTAATTACGATTTTTTTCCAAAAGTCATGGCCATTTGAAGTTGTGTTCTTTGACGAAATTGTGTAAACAGTTATTTGACACTTAAAAAGTGTACTGAAATGATAAAGCATAAATTCACACAGCCATAACTAAAACAATATAATAATAACATAAATTCGTAATTAAGGTCTCAATACCTTAAGAGTGTTTTCAAATGATATGATTAGAAAAAAATCATAAAAACTTTTTGTAACCTGTACAAGACCTCAAAACTAGGCAAAACGGCACATAAAAGATTTTCGTAAAAAGTTGAGTAAATTCAGGTTAGGACAAAAAATAATTTTTCCTATGTTAACGAAATGGGAAAATAAAATAAAAATATCGTACCCCGTAGAGTGGAGTTATAGGACCCATCTTTGGTGAGGGTAAATAAAATAGAAACATTTGAGAGGATAGGAATTGAAAACTTGTTTTTCTCGGCACACCCTAAAGCACATATGTACATTAGGGCGGGTCGATTTAAAAATCGCTCATTGCTCTGTGAAAATGGTATTCTAGGATAGGTGATACCTTCATTTTTTAAAACGGTTGAATAAAAAACCCACACAACTATGTTTACGACATGCAAATGCATCAGAGTGATGCCTTGGTTTTTAAAAGGGTTGTAAAAACGCTAATTTCTAATAAGTTTTTTTAATTTCTTTTCTATTACTAAGTTAAATTCATTTTTAGCACGCTTTTATTAGCTTGGCCTTTATGTAACGGAATCTTTGAGCTTAATTTTCACCGATTTCTAGAAGTCTGATTAATTTGAAACTTTGCATGCGTATCAAGGACCGATGACAATGCATTAATGTGATAGTGTGGTGACATAAGGTCAACGGCCATAAGGGCAATTGGCCTTATCACCACTTTGAATAGCGATAAGTTTGATTGCAACTTTGCACACCTATCAAGGCTCGATGACAATGCATTAATGTGATGTTGTGGTGATATAAGGTCAACGGCCATAAGGTCAATTGGCCTTATTACCACATAGCTTTTAGCTGATTTTTTCATGTAAAGTGCAAAACCGGCGATTTTTGAAATGTTTGTATTGTGAACCCCCCGGGGGGTTCCAGGGGGTGTGCCACTGGCATCGGTGGGTCGGGCCTCCAAAGTTAGTGGAGGTCGGTCATACATTTGGACTCGATTGGAGCACTCTAAATGGGTCAAAGTGGGATTTATCAAAATTTGCCCCTACCCAAAAGTTCAACCCAAATTGGGGGACATCGAAAATAAAGATGTTGCAGGTGCAAACTTTGGTGGAAAGCAGCGGAGCGTAACAAAATTCTAGTAGGTCAATTTCACCACACCAAAAACTTAACTTAAGCACAGAAATACACTGATTGGAGTTTTAGAAAGTAAAAGTTAAAATTCTGAACACATTAGCTGAATAAAAAGTGTACAAATAATTCTTAAATAACAAATAATGGTAGTTAACAAATTCTGCTGTGGTAAGTGGTGAATGTGACCTACTAGAAGTTTTGTGAAGCTTGCTTCACACGATTTTTCGTCCCTGCAACATCTTACTTTTCGATAATCTTTGCCCATTACTGATACTTAGCATAGACTTGACTTGACTTGGCGTAAGCTTGGCAACTTAGCACCGATTATAATCCACTTAGCGCATACACTCTGACATCATAATCAATAAATGTCAATTTGTATGGTAAGATGTCAAAATGAAATGGAAACAAACAAATGGCATCTCAAAATGTAAACGTTACTTAGAACTTACATAGAAAATAAAAATTCAACAGACTTCTAAGTCAAGTTAAGTGTTGCTAAGTTTTGAGTAATCAGTAACATGCAATGTTCATTTAACAGAACTGTAAGTGAGAGTTCTCAAGTCAAGTCAAGTCTATGCTAAATATCACTAATGGGACCTTCTTGGCTGCAAGAAGACAATTCCCACTGGCCTGCACAAGAGCCCGACTATAAAACGTCCGTTGAGGAGAAGAGGGCACAAACATATGCCACGACAACTCATCGGCTTTGCCCTTTGCTCTTGTCTGCGTTCACTGTGTTATACACAAGCTTATTTGTATTGACTTGTATGTATTCAGTTTTATCGCACTAATAATCTTTATCGCACTGACAATATCGGCTCGGCTTTCAGAGCTCACTGTGTTCGCACCCTTACCAATTCGGTTTGTACACCAATACCACAATCAAGCAGAAGATGCTTTGAGGCCGGCAATCTCTATCATACAAAGAGCTTTGTTGTTGCTGTAACTCATGTTCAATGTTTATATATTCTGAATGCTTTGGCGTAACACCAACTTCGTACGATTGCAAACGTTTTGTAAATAACGTAAATCATGAAAAATATCTTACTAATATTATCATGAACACTTATATTCCCCAAAAAATATTTCAAGCGTGTATTCAAATGTGTACGACTAAGGTCTTCATATAAGCGTTCTGTAATGGACTTAATTCACATAGTAAATTTTGTGTAATTTTCGGTGGTAAATCTGTTAACACATCCTCTTTAACACTGCGCAACAAGAACGGCAATAATTGACAATGCAACGCCTCCATTGCCAAAACTCCTGCTTCTTGTTATTTTGAGGAACTCTTTGATACGCGTGAAGCGAGTATATAGCTATCATCCGATGGCAAAATCTTGAGCCAGATAAATAACTTTGCATGTAAATGCAATAACAACGATTTGAGCCAGATTAATCCAGATAGAAGTCTGGTTCAATTTGTGAGCCATATAATTTGTTAATTACTTCTTTTTAGTTTGGCAACGCTGCCTTTAATAAACCTACTTTTTCAAAAATAGATGTCGCTGCTTAGCCTTTCGCCGTATGAGTTAAATAAAAAACAGCGGAGACATCTGCCTATCACATTTCACGTTTGCAAAAATTTCACGACATTTGGTTCTCAAGTCTGTCAATGATCCAGAGCATTCCCGTGAGAATTGAGCGTGGGCCGGAGCTGTAAAACTCACTGGATGACGGCATGTGACGACTGTAGCGTGCAATGAATTGTTTTTCAGGACCCAAAGCCCCGGGCATTAGAAAATCAAAAAGTGACCAAAGTTCAAGGACGTTATTTTGTATTTGTGTGCCCGATAGGATGAGACGATGTTTGGCTTTAAGCATTTTAATTGATTTTGAATTTTTTGCTTTAATTCTAATGTATTGTGACAAAGCAATCTATATCATGTCGTATTGTATCGTATGAGCACACGACCAAATTACATGTACCAATATGGCAACGCAGCTTTTCACGTACAATGGGTAAGGTTCACATAATGTAATGGTCGTAGAACTTTAGTTTTCTCAAAGAATTACTCTATTTCATAAACCCAATGACCGGTAAGTGTAGGTGAGCAAATAACCAGGCTTGGAAGTCCAGCTTTATCAAAAAACGTTGATAATGATCGCCAGCAAGTATACAAATTGTTTGCAAAGTTTTACCTATCATCGCATAGAATGCCATGTAAATTATAATTATTTAAGAACCACAACCAATTAATTCCAGCTTGCTGATATGAACGTAATTCTACGGTTAATGGCACTGGTACTTTATAGTCGGGTATATTCTTTGGCCTGAACAGGTAATCAAGGAATTCACGATCACGTATCTTATGCTGCTGCAAATCCAACAATGGTATTTCACTCTCAATTGATTTGCTACTCGAATCTAACCGCATAAGCTGTATAAGCGTTGCGTGGAGAGTAAACGTACGGATTCATCTGGATCGCTCCTACGACCCAATAATGGCACGACTAGAAGCACAATATAAGGTACAATTCGCAATTGCAACTTATCAACTATACGTTCAATAGCTTCTTTGGCACCTTAGAGCTGTATCACATTTTCGATTTCCTGAAGAAGTCTGGTAAATGAAACAACTACTTCGTCATAGTGTATATACTCCATATGCGAGTAGTTTTTCGGGCAATTTGGCGCAGCCATACGCATATTGTTGCTGTTGTATTAACAGTGCTTCGCCCCATTCAATGGTCACGATCACTCACAAATTGTCATCAAAATCCTCTAACGGGAGTCCAAGGAAACTGGCTGTTTCAACAGGGGCGGACCATAGGAAATGGGTGTTAGAGGCGTAGGTTCCACATTACAATTGAAAGATGGTTGGTGTCATGTGGGTACACATCACATGCAGGGCATACATTACGTATGTCGGGGTTGATTCTGGAAAAATAAGAGTTTAACTTGTTACAGTATCCAGAACGAAGTTAGCCGAGGGAGACTCGTGTTTACAACCGGCTATACA
>JARSSU010018031.1:0-11336 GCA_029619165.1 Eurosta solidaginis | reverse complement strand
CCCCGACGGGATCCCGAAAACCACCCAGAAATGATCCCGGAATGGTCTCGATATGACCCTAACGGGATTACAAATAAGGTGAAGCTAATTATAAAGCCACGTTAACAAGGCAGCAGGCGCGCTGGAGCGAATGAAGAGTTACATAGATACCAAAAACTATTGACTTAGGACAAAATTTATATTGAATTATAACAATGTATAGATTTTACACCAGAGGGGAGAGAAGTGGGAGAGGGGGCGGAGGGTGTCACTACTCCCTTTGTAAGCCCTCGACTTATTTCACCCATTGAGTATGTAATATTGGTGAAGGCCAGTATACGTAAAGTTATAATGTGTATAAATTATTAAAAAGTAATTGTTCGAAGCGGTCGTGGGACCCCCACCCCACTTTCCATGTTCGAAAAAAATTTCGCTAGTAGACTATTGTCTGTGTCCCAAATTTCATCAAAATCCGTGTAGCCGTTCTGGCGTGATTCGGTCACAAAGATGAAAAAATACAATAATTACATTATAACTGTTCCTAGGGGGCGGGGACCCCCCTTTTCAAAAAAATATAGCTAGTAGATCCTTCTAGACTATTGGCTATATGTGTGCCAAAATTCATCCAAATCGGTCCAGCCGTTCTTGCGTGATTGAGTCACAAATACAAACGTCTGAACAAATATCCAAACATCCAAACTTTCCCATTTATAATCACCCCTATTATGCATTTCGATTACGTTCCCGTTCTACGCTCCGCTTAAGTCGAAGTTGGGTATTCTGCATTACGACGGAATCGCAACGAGAAGAGGAAGAGCAAATGATTTTTTGAAATCAGCTGTCTGTACGGAATGTGTGAACACTGGAACAAAATAAATTGAGGAAAAGTTGTAAAAAACACTGAAAAACGTTTATATTTTATTGTACAAGCCATTTTGTACAAAGAAAAGGAATAGAATATTCCTTTTTATTTTTTAGTGTGTTATATTTTTTTTAGTGAAGTGCTTTCATAACTGTAAGTGTGTTTTTGTCGTGCTTTTGTCCAATTTTTTTTTCCTGCACGAATATAGTTGACATTTTCTGAATTTTATGGATGCTTATTTCATTGCAGTGGCCTAAAATACTTTATGAAGATTTATTTATTCTTTCCGCAAGGATTGTTTACGTTTTCGCTTCAACTTCCCCTACTCCGGCAGCTTGCTTTGGCATATAACTGGACCCAACGAGCATCACAAATTATAGCTGTCTATTATAATGGAATCAATAGCCGCGGCATTATTTGTGGAGTTGGAAAGCAACGCATACGAAAATGGCCAGGCAAGAATGGAAAGGCAAATATTGCGAGATTTCTGTAATCCATTTAAGATGAGTGACGAATTGTAAGAAATTTAACTTAAACGTGGTAAAGTTTAAGGACTTATTTTCTTATTTAGGTTAAAAACTTTCGACTTAATAAGGATGCTTTCAAGTATGTGTTAGATACTTTTGCGGGGCAAATACGTCCAAGGACTTCGACATCGACATGTTGTTTTTGACCTGGAAACATATAAAAAACAATCACCATCAATCCTTTTACGTTTATCGACAAGTTTTACTTACATTTTTGCTAAAATTCTGTTATAAATTAATAAAAAAATAAAAAGAAAATATTTTTCCGCCAACTTATTTGCAACTTAGAAAAACGGAACTACGATCGAAATGCAGAATACACAAAATCGAACGATTCGAAGTTGGATCGAAAGAGATTGGAACACAGAATACCAAAATTGCCAAATCGAAAAAAATCCAACCCAAGTCGAAATGCAGAATAAGGCTGAATATATATTATATTAGATATTAAATTAGATATATTAAGATTAAGTTGATGACACCATAAAATCTTCTAGAACTTTGTCAGGGGCCTAGCACTGAGCTGGCTTTGATGTACACTATTATGGATATATGTACAGGCGCATGCACATATATATTTTATGATTACATCATAAAATCTTCCAGAACTTTGTCAGGGGCCTAGCACTGAACTGGTTTTGATGTACACTATTATGGATATATGTACAGGCGTATGCATATATATATTTTAATGTGACAACATAAAATCTTCCAGAACTTTGTCATGCGCATGTACAGATATATTTTATGATGACACCATACAATCTCCCTGATCTTTGTCAGAAACATAACACTTTACTTGTTTTGGTGTTCATCATAATATATAGATGCATCAGCGCAGTTGCATCTCTATATTATGTTGGACACCATAATATATTAATTTAAGATAATAATACACATTTTTGGAGTACTTACGTATGGTGGCGATGAAAATGATGAAAGCCGCAGTTTTTATGCAATATGGTCGTCTGCAGGTTTCGTTCCACTTTCAAGCACTCTTTTCACTTTTTCGTTTGATTTTTTTCACAATTAACCCGCAACTAATTAATAATTTTAGCGAAATTGCCAAAATCACGCTTGATCTGTTTGAAATTTTCCAACGTCAATGGCACGTCAAATAATTTTTCTTTATTTCCCTTGTTTTGGAATATTCATAAGCAAGACACTCATGTTGTTTCAATCGCACTCATTCTATTTATGGGACATTTTTTTCACCCTCAAAAATATCCCAAAAACTTGAATTTTTTGACACCAAAATGTTTGAAGGTGTTGGAATTTCAGGGGAAAGTGGTTAAAAGTGGGTAGTCACGGTTGGCAGGGTTCTGTTTGAGAAATATATTTCTCGGTTCGAAGTGGATGAAAATCCTAAATGTTTCTTGTAGGGTCCTTATTATTTTTATTTAACTTTGTATTTTAATTGAGTTTGATTTCTTAGTTAAAACAGGCATTTGTCGGCCTTCAAATTCTTCAGTAGCATCACCACTTCACCTTGTACCTAAAAAGAGTTGAATGATTGGCGTCCATGTGGTGATTTTAGAAGATTGAATATTGTAACTGTTCCCGATCGTTATCCCTTACCTCACATTCAAGATTTTAATATGAACCTTCGTAATAAAAATATATTTTCAAAATTAGATGTAGTTAGGGCATATCACCAAATTTCTATGGCTGAAGAAGATATTTATAAAACTGCTATTACAACTCCTTTCGGTATGTTTGAATTCATGAGAATGCTCTTCGGACTCAGAAATTCTGCACAAACCTTTCAAAGATTCATGGTGACTTAGATTTTGTATATGCTTACATCGACGACTTACCTATTGCAAGTAAAGACGAAGAACAACATTTAAAAGATTTACGTATCCTTTTTCAACGCCTTACAGGGTACGGTTAAAACATTAAACCAAGTAAATGTACTTTTGATGTAACAAATATAAATTTTTTAGGACATAACATTTCTGGAACAGGTATTCGACCTTCCGATGAAAAGGTATCAGCTATTCCCAATTTCGAACGTCCAAAATCAGTTAAGCAGGCACAAATTTATTGGTATGGTAAATTATTATCATAGATACATTCCAAAACTAGCAGAATTTACAAACAAAATTTATGATCTAATTAACAAAGTAAATAAGAAACGTGACAAAACGTTGGTATGGGACGAGAATTCGAATGAAGCTTTTGAATGCATTAAAGATAAATTTGCATCTACGATATTGTTAAATCATTTTAACAAAGATGCTAAATTATCTTTAACAGTAGATGCATCTAACACAGCGATTGGGGGCGTTATACAACAAAATTACAATAATAAAATTGAGCCCATTGCATTCTTTTCTAAAAAACTTTCTCCAACAGTATTTGATATTTTACATGGCATAGCACATCCGGGTACAAGAGCTACAGGACGGCTCATAGTTAAAAAATATTATTGTTTGGTCAAAAGTGTCTTAATTGTCAGAAGTCTAAAATTTATCGTCATACAAAATCCCCTGTTGTCAAAATCCAATTCCCAAAAATAGATTTGAGCACATCCATTTAGATATAGTTGGACCATTACCTATTTCGAAAGGGCATCGCTATATTTTAACGATTATTGAAAGATTACCCGTTGGCCTGAGGCATATGCATTAAAAGATATTTCAGCATCTACAATTGCAAATAAGTTTTTTAGAAAATATATTTCTCGGTTTGGAGTTCCGTTAAAGATAACTACTGATCAAGGTAGCCAATTTACATCGAAATTGTTTTCAGATTTAACTAAATTACTTGGTAGTCACCAAATTACAACATCCGCAATCACCCTCAAGGAAATGGTATGGTTGAAAGGTTTCATAGACAATTAAAGACTACTGTAATAGCTAGAGAGGACACAAATTATTGGTATGACGAGTTACCTGTCATATTACTTGGTTTGCGATCTATTTACAAAGAAAATATTTCGGCTACACCAGCGGAAATGGTTTTCGGTCAGAATTTACGTTTGCCAGGAGAACTTGTTGTGCCATCAGTTAAAAATTTCTCATCAACTGAAATTTTAAGTAATTTACGAGAACATTTTCGAAATGTTGGATCAAATTTAAGTCATCATAAAGATTCTGATACTGGAATTTACGTTCCAAAAGATCTTCAAACTTGTAAATTTGCATTTGTTCGAGTCATTAATAAACATCATTACAACAACCATATGAAGGACTTTACAGAATTGTGGAAAAATACCAAAAATGTTTTAAACTTGAAATAGATAATAATATTAAAACTATTCCTATTAATATATTAAAACCTGCAATAATTGAAACAACAGACACAAACAACACCAAGAATTTACATAAAAAGAGATTTCTTCAAATCCAATTTTTTTATTGATATTGATATAAATGATAATAGGTATGAAAACGATCCATTTACGGATCTTTTTTTTTATAAATAAATATTTGTTTAATGTTTAACTTTAATGTTTTTATTTCAAACTTTGTTCTTTTACACCTTTTGTTCCTTTAATAGAGTCGCTTAGTTTTTACTCTAAATTTTCTTTACCTTTACACTAGCTATTTTTAATTTTCTGACTTTTTCACAACTTGCGCGGCGGCCGGTTCACTTTAAACTGAAAACTGCCGCTAACGCAACTCTGGCTAGGCACTTTTTCTTTTGGATGTTTAGCAACGAAATTCATGATGGCGTCGAGCAACGGCAGTTTCAACCAATCAGAAATTCTACGCGTTGCTCGACTCTAACATTTTTAGTGATGCCACGTGCATCTGATGCATGGTTGCATCTTGCACTTTTCTAGAGAGGGAGTTGCCAGCTACAATTTAATTTAATGCAATTTACTATGGCACTACATCATTCCCTTTAGAAAAGAAGAATTTGGTAAGATTAGTGATTAATCTTGCCACATTATTCTTTCGGCTTTCATATGTTGTTGTAATGTTATGAACGAATGAGTTTGCTAGCATTAGGGTGTTCTAACCCGGGACTCATTCGTTCACCACAGTGCAACTTTTTTAAAAAGAGAATTAAAATTGGAATATGCAAAGAAATTAAAAATATTTAAAAAGCTAGTGTTGATATATTTACGATTTATCGAATTTTAAGTTTGAAGTGTACCAGTTTTTTTCTTATTGTAGAATCTGCGTAAGTAAATGTATATTTATTTGTTACCTTGAAAAAAAATTGTTTTCTTTAGCCTCATTGGCGGATTCTTAAAATAGATTTATATCTAAAGATTATATAATAAAGTTAATAGGAATAAGTACAAACTATCAATTTAATTAATTTTTTGTACTCTATTTTATGTATAATTTTTTCAATATTATTAATTTCATCATAAATCTTTATATTTGGTCCATCAATATTTTTTACAATGTAGGGACCTTGATATATATTTTTATGTTTATTTCAAGGTTCTGTTTTCTACTAACACTATCAATAATTTTAATTTCTAAAGGCTTAGCCGTTTTATCGTATAAATCTTTATTTCTAATTTTATGTTTATTAATCAATTTTTTTGCCATTTTATGCGATGTTTGCATTCTAAACTTAAGCTGTTTTGTGTAATTTCTACATTATACAACCCACAACGCAAGACAGGTTTGTCCCCGAAATTTCAGGGTAACTGGGAAGCCCTATAGAAAGTTGTAAAACGGATCAACGATGTTGTTTTCCGCATTCAAACCATGAACAAAAAAAGATGAAAGTTGCTCATTGGGAAAGACTGGCAAAGTTTAGATCGGGAAATTTATCTGATCGGGACGATCAGTCTTAGGCGAATGTTAGCAATTTCGATGCGTCACTGTGCTGCTAGTAAATAAATGCACAACAACAGCAAAGTATGAAACCACTCATATGTGCATGTAAACATCTAAGCAAGGAGCCACACATACATGCAAACAGGGAAGCTAAGAGCGAAGAGATTATTTCACATACACACATATAGTGATCACCTAAGAGCAGAAGTTATTACTCAAACATAGACATAGTTAGAAGACAAATATAAACAACGTCTATATATTAATACGCTAACAATATTTCCATACAATCAATTGTGTTTCGCATGCTTAGCATACGTAAAATCATATAAAAGTTTTATGAATCGATCGTATTGATCAGCCGCAGTGCATAGGCCTATTTTTGTTAACAAATATTACTGTATTTGTTTATAATTAATAGAAAGTTTTTTGTAAATTCGAACAATTCATAAAAATATCGTATTTGATTTTCGTGCACAAGCGCGCCATCTTTGAGAGTAATTATCTAAGTGTTCTAATGCGAATTTCAAAGACCTAAACCTTTACGCACAAGTGCGCCGTCTTTGGGAACAATTATCTAAGTGTTCTAATGTGAATTTCAAATTTTATGTATCCCCGCTAAATTCGAAAGCACAAATGTTTCACCTACATACAAATATGGTTTCCCATTGTTGCCACTTACCTGTAATAGCCTCTACCAAAATCCTAAAAAATTGTTCCAAATTAATTTGTAGCGTACCAAAAAATCTTAAATAAAATTAATTTTTGACCGGCCCATTTTTTGTGGCAAATTTCACTTACACGTAAATACATAAGTCTTTATTTAACAGATTCTTTGTTTTTTATTTTAGTTGTTTTCAAAAAAACATGATATCACAAATAATGAGTTCACTTTTGTTGGAACTAACTAATTTATTATAACAATTATTGGCAAATTTGCCCGAAAATGTTTTTTGAATTTGCAGATTTAATCCTCATTTGAGATAAAGTACGTCTTATACTGCACAAAAAAAAGTTACAAAAATATAACATTATATTTTTTATATTTGCCGTCTTCCAATGAGTTTTACAGCTCCGGCTCACGCTCAATTCTCACGGGAATGCTCTGGATCATTGAGAGACTTGAGAAGCAGATGTCGTGATATTTTCGCACACGTGAAATGTGATAGGCAGGTGTCGCCGCCATTTTTCATTTAACTCATACGGCGAAAGGTTAAGCAGCGACATCTATTTTGAAAAATTAGGTTTATTAAAGGCAGCATTGCCAAACTAACAAGCAGGCATGCTTAACCAACGAACCGATATCATTTCGTTACGATAATTTACGTTAATAAACGAAACAAAGTCATTTCGTTTCGTTTATTAACGTTAAGAACCTCAAATTAACGAAATGATTTTGCTTCGTTTTCTGCCATATCAAAACGAAATCAAATCGTTTATATTGATTTATTAATTTCAAACTATGCTGGCAAAGCTGATTGATGGCGGAGTCATAAAAGGTGAAAGCATAGCCACGCTGATTGCAACTTTTCTCACGAATTTTGACAGTACGAGCATTTATCAGAGTATTTTTGACATTACCACCAACGAATTACGCATACAAATTACATGGAGTTTGTGTATGTATGTCCGCTCGCTGTTACCACCTTACGGCTTCACCATGGCTATAGCATTGCCAGCACAATTCAAACATAAAGTATCACGCTTTTGTTAACGTTTTTAACGTTAACGAAAGCTTTTCATTTCGGCTAAAAAACGAGATACAATTTATCTTGATAATTTCTTTATCGATAATATTTCGATGTGTTTCAACGGAAACGGTGGAAATTTTTTGATAAACGATTAGCTTAACGTTAAGGTGCATCCCTGCTAAAAGAAGTAATTAACAAATTATCTGGCTCTCAAATTGAACAGACTTTATCTGGATTTATCTGGCTCAAAATCGTTGTTGTTGCATTTACATGCAAAATTATTTATCTGGCTCAGGATTTTGCCACCGGATGATGGCAATTGCCTTTTATGCTAATTACGTAACAAAAACGTTTTTGATTTTAGGTCAAAGCGGCAACAGTCATCATAGCGGCCATATTGCATAGGCAGTATATTACCCACTATCCATATATTAATACGCTAACAAAATTTCCATGCAATCAATTGACAGGCTGTTTCGCATACATAGCATACGTATGTATAATCATAAAAAAGTTGTATGAATCGATTCGTATTGATCAGCCGCAGTGCATAGGCCTATTTTGTTCTACAACAATATTACTATAGATTTGCTGTTCATAATTAATAGAAAAGTTTTTTGTAAAATTCGAACAATCATACAAATATCGTATTATTCAGTTTCGTGCACAAGCGCGCCACCTTTGGGCACTCAATGATCGAAGTCGTTTGCTTCTAATGCGAATTTCAAGACCTGAACCTTTGCGCGCACACTGCGTCGCAGCCGTCTTTGGGCAACAATGATTACTAAGTGTTCTAATGTGATAAGTTCTACATTTACGGGTCATCCCCGCTCCTAAATTCGAAAGCATCAAACAGTTCTTCTACCTACATACAAATATGGTTCCCTCCCACATGTTGCACTCTCACACTATCATAGCCTCTACCAAAATCCACACCCCAAAAAACAAATTGTCCAAATAATTGTGTCAAAAGTACCAAAAAATCTTACAAGAGAATTAATTTGGCCGCGCACCCATTTTCTGTCGGCAAATTTCACTTACACGTAATACATAAGTCCTTATTTAACAGATCTTTGTTTTATTAGTTGTTTTCAAAAAAACATTTTTGAACATTGAAATCACAAATAATGGGTTCCCTTTTGTCTGGACTAATTATTTATACATATTAATGGCAAATCAAATCTGCCCGAAATAAACAAATGTTTTGCATTTGTAGATTTAACTCCCCGCTTTTTAGCATATAACGTAGTCTGTATACTGAACCAGTTACAAAACAAATATAATCATTACATCTTTCTTTATATTGTGCCGCCCCTTTTATGCTCATTACGCAACAAAACTAAAAATAGGTCCTCAAAAACGTATACGACGGTTGTTGACAATTGTTACGGGTCTCTGATGGCTCAAAGCGGCAACCGCGGCATATCATCAGGCGTCACGAGGCGGGCATATGGCAGTCTGATTTATTACCCACTTCTCATATCATAGTATGATACGCAATGACACAAAAAATTGTCCATCACAATCAGTTGACAGCCCCGGCTCGTCTTTTTCCCCTCGTTTCGCAGCCCACTTAGCATACTGTTAAATAATAACATAAAAGTATATGAATCGATCCGTATTGATCAGCCGCAGTGCATAGGCCTATAACAAATATAACTCTTATTCTTCTGTTTATAATTAATCACCGATAAAGTGTCTTTTGTATATTCAGCAACAATTCATACAAATACTAAGTCATTTTCGTGCACAAGATCGCCATCTTTGGACAATTATCGAAGTGTTATAATGAGAATTTCAACGACGCTAAACCTTAATGCACAAGCGCGCCGGTCTTTGGGACACAATTATCAACGTGTTCTGAGGTGAATTTAAAATTTTAATGTATCCCCGCTAACAATCCGAAAGCACAAATTTTTTCAACCTACATAGAAATAATGGTTTCCCATTGTTTTCCATTACCTATAATAGCCTCTACCACGAATCCTAAAAAAAAAATTGTTCCAAATTAATTTTTGTAGCGTACCAAAAATCTTAATGATTAATGTTTTTGACCGGCCCCATTTTTTGTGGCAAATTTCACTTACACTTACATACATAAGTCTTTATTTAAACAGATTCTTTGTTTTTTATTTTAGTTGTTTTTCAAAAAAAAACATGAAATCACAAATAATGAGTTTAACTTTTGTTGAAACTAACTAACTATTTATAACAATTAATGGCCAAATTTGCGGCTGAAAAATGTTTTTTGCATTTGGCTAAAATTTACTCCTCATTTAGATACAGTACGTCTTATACTGAAACAAAAAAAAAAAAGTTACAAAAATATATCATTACTTTTTTTTTATATTTGCCTTCTTTCAGTGAGTTTTACAACAGCTCCCGGCTTACGCTTCAATCCTCACGGGACTGCTCGGATCACTGAGAGACTTGAGAAGCAGATGGCGTGTAAATGTTTCGCACACGTGAAATGTGATAAGGCACTGTCGCCGCCGTTTTTTCATTTCACTCATACCCTTACAAAAACGCAGTAACTCTATAAAATAATGTAAGGAATACTCGCCTTTTGTGGAGTTAGGACTGCTCCGATAATCTAATCTGTCTTCATACAAAAAATGTGCTACAATTAACTTGCGATGTCCTATAGGAGAGGAGTAGGTTATACCCACGCTCGCTTTGTTGTGAGTAGTCGCATAGAGTACATACAGTGAGAGTAGCATTCCAACAGTATCTCTGTTCAACTGTAGTTGCACTCCGATGGAGAGCACCCACAGAGGACTCATATGTTCCAAGAGAGTACTAATACGAGGCACTGTGTGTGTCGGAAAGAAAGAGTTATCGAGGCCAAGGGTGAAGTTTACAATTAAAATGAAAGTGTAAATGAAGAGGGGCGATACAACTTTTATAGTTTATACTAGCGAATATTCTATGTTATTTAGCTTTGCGTGAATAAAGAAACTAATATTTCTCTATATTATAGTATGTATAATCATATAAAAACAGGCGTTGTTGCAATTTTTAGTTCAGAGTTGCTGAAGTAAAATTTTATTATCAGTTTTTTTGTATGCAATTTTTTACTTTTGCACTCTTTTCGATCGTCATTTGTGTCGTTAAAAAACGAGCAATGATCGGCTGATTGTGGTCCCGCAAATCGCTTGCAAAGGAGTATGTTATAGTACTCCACATGAATAACATGGAACACGTAATCGCAACAATTTTTTGCCAGGGTACGGCGAAAAGGTTAAGCACGACATCTATTTTTGAAAAATATGTAGGTTTTATACAGGCGCGTTGCAAACTAAAAAGAATAATTACAAATTATCTGGCTCACAAATTGACCCGCAGACTTCTAATCTGAATGATCTGGCTCAATCGTTGTTGTTGCATTTACTGCAAAATTATTTATCTGGCTCCAATTTTGACCGGCGGAAGCTGGCAATTGGCCTTTTATTCTATTACGAAACAAAAAAACGTCCCAAACAACGTTTTTTGGTTTTTTAAAGAGTTCGTCTAAACGAGTCCTATAGTC
>JARSSU010018030.1:0-29471 GCA_029619165.1 Eurosta solidaginis | reverse complement strand
ACTGGGCATTTTTGTCTTTTTACCACTCATATTTTATATATGTCCTTTTTATTTTGTTATGCCATAGCAATATAATTTTTTTTTTTTTTTTGTCTTGAAGCTCTTTTCTTTGCCCTTTGTTACATTTTCTTTCAGTTCTTTTTTTAATTTTTATTCTTTTATTTCGTTATTTTTTTTTTTCTTTGTATTTGTCTTCTGTTGCTTGCTTTTGTTGTCTTACTTTTGTTTAATTCTATCTTTTGCTCTATTAAGTGTCTATCCCTAATTTTCTCGTTTATTTTTATTTCATTCATCAATTGTTTAAATCTTTTTTTCCAACGACACCGTTGTTTTCTAAATCTACCTACACTGATTTTTCCATTCACCTTTGAACAACCTTTTGATTTCTTCATTTTTTTTTGTCCAACGTAATCGATCTTTTTATTTTTATTTTTTGATCTGTTTTGCTCCATTCCTTATATCTTATTTCTCTTCGATTTTATCAGTGAGTCCGCTTCATTTCTCTCTTTCCTTTAAGCCCAACTTCACATCTTTTTCAATTCTCTTATATTTCTAATAAACACTTCTCATCCCAGATTTTTTCTCTGCCCTTCCATCCAAGATTCCATTATAACTTTAATTAATGATAAAGTAATCAATTTTGAAAAGTTTAATTTCCCATTACAAATATAAAGATATTGAAATATTTGAATCAAATAATCCAGATATTAGTGTGTGTTTGGTATAGAAGACAATTTGGAAGTAGGACCCTATTATATAACAAGAGAGAAAAATCACATCATATTAATCTTATTTCTTTATACAGTGATGATTTTCACTGAAAGCCATTATGTTTGGATAAAAAATTAAGTGTATTAATGGGGCATCAAGTTACAAGAGATGAACATAAATTATACTTTTGCAATACATGTCTACATATAATTTTTGATAAGGAAGAAAACTACTAACCCATAAAAGCATTGTAGAAAAATTGTAACACGCATGCCTACACCTGAGAAAAGAATGCTAAAATTTGAAAAATTTCAAAAAACAATTAGATGTACCATTTACTATATGCAGATTTCGAATGTATTCTAAAACCAATAGATATTCAAAATTTTAGTAGGACTCAATGTGTACAAGAGCATATTCATATTACAATAGGCATGTTATTTTATTAATTGCTCATATAATAACCAACTGAATCGTTTTAAAATATATAGCGGTGTTGATGCTCCAAAACATTTGTTTAAAAATATTTTCGATGTGATGTTTGAGATATTTACCACCTATATTTGAATAAAATAGTTAGAAATGCATCCATTAACTGCCAATCAACTTAGACGTCAAAACAAGGATATAGTTTGTCATATTTGTGGAATGGATCTTTTATTAAATGATGAGGGTAGCAGACGATTGCCATTTAACTGGTGAATATAGAGGTCCAGCACATAATAAATGTAATTTGAGAATATCAGATATCAAATTTTATTTCAGTATTTTTTTACATAATTTATCTAAATAGGATTGTCATTTATTTTATTAAAGAGTTGTCATCTGTAGAGGGGGATATAAATATTATTCCCTTAAACAAAGAGTTGTGATATTTCAATATCAAAGAGAATATATGTTGATAATAAAGATACCATTTAACTTAGGTTTTTAGATTCATTTCGATTCACGCCTTCTAGCTTAGACAGTTTAGCTAAGAATTAAGTAACAATGATTTAGAAATAACAAAGACTTATTTCCTCAACGATCATCATTTTGATTTAATGAACGTAAAGGGTATCTTTTCCATATGACTAGTTGGATTCAGAAGAACGTCTCAATGAAACACAACTACCTGATCGTTCATTTTTCTTTAATAAATTATCAAATGAATCGTGTAGTTCGATGATTATCAGCATGCACAACATGTTTTGGACAACATTTAATTGTTCCAATTTATTAGATTATTTATTATTATATCTAAAATTAGAGGTGCTACTCCTCAGTGACATTTTTGAAAATTTTAGAAAATTATGTAAAGGAATTTATCGACTAGACCCTTGTCAATATTATACATCTCCAGCATTATCTTGGACACACATGCTCCAAAATAACTAGAATAGAATAGAATTGTTTACTGATGAAAATATGCATAATTTTATAATGTCGTGTTTTAGGGCGGGATTGTTCAATGTTGGCAAAGGCGTTCAGTTGCTAACAATAAATTATTAAGTGATTACGATGAGACTAAGCTTCAAATTATATAATTTATTTAGATGTCTTAATATTTATATGGTTATGCTATGTCACAATATCTCCCTCATAATAATTCTTGAATGGATTGAAAACGTAGAGGAGTTTGACGTTTTTAGCATACCAGAAGTATTCTTTAGTCGAGTATATATTAGAGTAGATTTAGATTATCCCATAACCACTCACAATATTCATAATGATTTACCATTTGTTTTGAAAATAAAAAGTTGGCTCAATGAAAAACTCAAAGTTGATTGGAGATTGAGAAACAAAATAAAATATATTATTCATTAAGAAATTTACAACAATGTATTAAACATGGACTTGTATAAAAAAATTCATAGAATTCACATTTAATCAATCAGATTGGTTAAAAAATATATTGATTTAAATAATATCATAGAACATTAGCATGCAAATAATGTTTGAGGAAAATTTCTTTAAATTATTGAATAAATGCTGTGTATGGGAAACTATGGAAAAACCAAATTCCATAATCTAAGCAACTTTCTAAAATTTAATAGGCTATTCAATTGAGAACAAGTGGAAACTCTGTACAATAAAGCCGATACATATGGTTCTACCGTTAGAACTTTCTAAATTTAAAATGTATAGTTTTCATTATGATTATATCAAAGGAAATATAAATATAATATGCTTTGAATTATATGGATACGATTCATCCATCTATGATATTCAACTGATGACTTTTATAATGATATTCGTGATGAAATTTCAAAATTTTTCGATACATCCTCATACCCAAAGTAAATATTTTAAATTTCCCTCAGTTGCATAAAAGGTTCTAGGTATGATGAAGGATGAATGTTCGACCCGGTGCGCCCACCTCTCGAGAGGTGAGACGCACACCGGGTCGAACATTCATCCTTCATCATACCTAGAACCTTTTTATGCAACTGAGGGAAATTTAAAATATTTTACTTTGGGTATGAGGATGTATCGAAAAATTTTGAAATTTCATCACGAATATCATTATAAAAGTCATCAGTTTGAATATCATAGATGGATGAATCAGTATCCATATAATTCAAAGCAATATTACTTTTTATATTTCTCTTTGATATAATCATAATGAAAACTATACATTTTAAATTTAGAAAGTTCTAATACGGTAAAACCAATATGTATCGGCTTATTGTACAGAGTTTACACTTGTTTCCAATTGAATCGCTATTAAATTATTAGAAAATTTGCTTAGATTATGGAAATTTGGTTTTTCCATAGTTTTCCCATACACAGCATTTATTCAATAATTTAAAGAAATTTTCCTCAAACTTATTTGCTGCTAATTTTCTATGATAATTATTTAAATCAATATATTTTTTTAACCAATCTGATTGATTAAATTGTAGAATTCTATGAATTTTTTTTAATGCAAGTCCATGTTTAATACATTGTTGTAAATTTCTATAATGAATAATATATTTTATTTTGTTTCTCAAATCTCCATCAACTTTGAGTTTTTCATTGAGCCAACTTTTTTATTTTCAAAACAAAATGGTAAATCATTATGAATATTGTGAGTGGTTATGGGATAATCTAAATCTACTTCTAATATATATCCGACTAAAGAATCTTCTGGTATGCTAAAAACGTCAAACTCCTCTACGTTTTCAATCCATTCAAAATTATTATGAGGGAGATATTGTGACATAGCATAACCATATAAATTATTAGACATCTAAATAAATTATATAATTTGAAGCCTTAGTCTCATCGTAATCACTTAAATATTTATTGTTAGCAACTGAACGCCGTTTGCAACATTGAACAATCCCGCCCCTAAAACACGACATTATAAAATTATGCATATTTTCATCAGTAAACAATTCTAATTCTATTCTAGTTATTTTGAGCATTGTGTCCCAAGATAATGCTGGAGATGTATAATATTGACAAGGGTCTAGTCGATAAATTCCTTTACATAATTTTCTAAAATTTTCAAAAATGTCACTGAGGAGTAGCACATCTAATTTTAGATATAATAATAAATAATCTAATAAATTGGAACAATTAAATGTTGTCCAAACATGTTTGTGCATGCTGATAATCATCGAACTACACGATTCATTTGATAATTTATTAAAGAAAAAGTGAACGATCAGGTAGTTGTGTTTCATTGAGACGTTCTTCTGAATCCAACTAGTCATATGGAAAATACCTTTACGTTTCATTAAATCAAAATGATGATCGTTGAGGAAATAAGTCTTTGTTATTTCTAAATCATTGTTACTTAAATTCTTAGCTAAACTGTCTAAGCTAGAAGGCGTGAATCGAAATGAATCTAAAAACCTAAGTTAAATGGTATCTTTATTATTTACATATATTCTCTTTGATATTGAAATATACAACTCTTTGTTTAAGGGAATAATATTTATATCCCCCTCTACAGATGACAACTCTTTAATAAATAAATGACAATCCTATTTAGATAAATTATGAAAAAATACTGAAATAAAATTTGATATCTGATATTCTAAATTACATTTATTATGTGCTGGACCTCTATATTCACCAGTTAAATGGCAATCGTCTGCTACCCTATCATTTAATAAAAGATCCATTCCACAAATATGACAAACTATATCCTTGTTTTGACGTCTAAGTTGATTGGCAGTTAATGGATGCATTCTAACTATTTTATTCAAATATAGGTGGTAAATATCTCAAACATCATCGAAAATATTTTTTAAAAAATGTTTTGGAGCATCAACACCGCTATATATTTTAAAACGATTCAGTTGGTTATTATATGAGCAATTAATAAAATAACATGCCTATTGTAATATGGAATATGCTCTTGTACACATTGAGTCCTACTAAAATTTTGAATATCTATTGGTTTTAGAATACATTCGAAATCTGCATATATAGTAAATGGTACATCTAATTGTTTTTTGAAATTTTCAAATTTTAGCATTCTTTTCTCAGGTGTAGGCATGCGTGTTACAATTTTTCTACAATGCTTTTATGGGTTAGTAGTTTTTCTTCCTTATCAAAATATATTAGACATGTATTGCAAAAGTATAATTTATGTTCATCTCTTGTAACTTGATGCCCCATTAATACACTTAATTTTTTATCCAAACATAATGGCTTTCAGTGAAATCATCACTGTATAAAGAAATAAGATTAATATGATGTGATTTTTCTTCTCTTGTTAAATAATAGGGTCCTACTTCCAAATTGTCTTCTATACCAAACACACACTAATATCTGGATTATTTGATTCAAATATTTCAATATCTTTTATTTGTAATGGGAAATTAAAATTTTCAAAATTGATTACTTTATCATTAATTAAAGTTATAATGGAATCTTGGATATTTCTAATGTGATATGAAGAACACCTTTTTCTATTTTTTGAGGGTTGGTAAAGAGAAGAAATTACGGCCCACTTAAAGCAATATATATCATTCTGCCCAACCTAAAAAATTCAAAATAAACGCGGCAAAAACATAATAAACAAAATGTTCACATTGAGTCACAATCAGTTTTTATATTCCAACAAGGAAAAAATTTACAAATTGCTTACTGACAACAACTACCCGAGCCAATTAGTGAAGACCCTAATAGAACAGAAATTAAAAGAGACTAACAAAAAGCAACATCATACAACAACCACACAAACACCTACCGAAACAAAACAATACCACAGCATCACCTACATACCAAAGTTCACAGAAAAAGTTCACGCAAACAAAAACAAAATATTTCTCTGGCATACAAATCCAACTGCACTCTCTCCACTATATTTACCAAGACAAAAAGCCCAGTAGAACCACACCAACAAAACAATGTAATCTACCAAGTACAATACAAAGGTGGAGAAAACGCACAATGCGGCAAAATGTACATAGGGACGACGAAAAGAAAATTGGGAGTTGGACTAGCAGAGCACGAAGCGGACATAAACAAAAATAAAAGCGGCACGGCACTTGCTCAACATATTCTAACACATGGACACACCGCTGATTTACAAAATACAAAAACAATAGACACGGAGAAGAAAGAGAAAAGCGGTACACACTGGAGAGTGTTCACATTCTAAAAAATAGAGAGAAAACAGTAAATAGACGAGAAGATATTGATCAAATTGCGGCAGCATATCTATTATGCTTATGATTTGAACTTAGTTTTGACAAATATACCAAACATGCATAAAAAATAAAAATAAATGTAAGGCGCGATAACCTCCGAAGAGATCTAAGGCCGAGCTTCTTTTCCAATTTGCGTCGTGCTCCTCTTGATTTTCCCTACAAATTGGCCGGACGGGACCTACATGTTTTATGCCGACTCCGAACGGCATCTGCAAGGCAGATGAGTTTTCATGAGAGCTTTTCATGGCAGAAATACACCCGGAGCGCATGCCAAACACTGCCGAGGCGCGACCTCGCTTAGAAAAATTTTCTTCTAATTGAAAAACCTTATTTCTAAAATTTTGATATTGCTTTGCCCGGGGTGCGAACCCAGGGCATACGGTGTGATAGGCAGAGCACGCTACCATCACACCACGGTGGCCGCCCAACCATGCATGGTATTATATATTCCTATGAGTTTTTTGATATTTTATTTTAATTATTATTTTATGTGAGTTTCTTTTTTCCGCATTTAATGTTTGTGTCATGATTTTACAATGTTTATGTTCCAACTTGTTTTTACAAATTTGTCTTTGTTATTGTTATTGTTTTAAATAAAGATGTCCATCCCCTGAGGATGCCAAAGAGTTTGGCGAAACGTCGGGTTTATAAATGAAGTTTAATCTTGCACTGTTCAAATATCTGACCATACAAGCCTATAATAATTTTGAATATATATCATTGTTAACAATGTTAATACAAGCTTTTTTATCTGCTATTACTTTTGGTAGTGGTATATATAATGAGCCTCTAATTGGTTGATATTTATTTATGTTTACATATGTATGTTGAACTTTAGCTGGCTCGAGGTCAATAAAACTACGTTGAATAAAACCACAGGTTTTTTTTGACTGATTTATTCCAATATATTTCGGTTATTCCGCGATAACCCTTCTCAAGGATCTGTGTATAAATGTGATATAAACAATTTTCTTAATACCAAAAACAAAGTCAAAACATAAACAATATTTGTATATACATACATTTCTTTGCACGTCTTTATAACTTGACGCGGAGCTTAACACTGTCTACTTGATCGTTAGTAAATGACGAAACAAGTGAGCACCGCCATCGGTATCCGTTTTGTGGTTTAGCCGAATGTCTGGTGGAGTGTTAATTATATGTAACATTTCTAGTGTAAATCGTTTGTTGTAGTGTTGTTCATGTTGTAATATTGTTACTTTCTCGAAGTTGGGGGAGTGGCCGCTACTTGCACAGTGTGCCATAAGTGCAGTTTTTTGTGTATTTGAATGATGGCACTGTTTAACGTCGCATTTGTGTTGTGCTAGTCTGGTTTTTAACTTTGATTTCGTTGTGCCAATATACATACTTTTGCAAGGTTCTTGGTTATTGCCGTTACATGGAATTTTATAAATTACATTACTTTTTTCTAATTGAGGTATTTTTGACTTAGTTTTGTTGAACATGGTTTTCAGAGTGTGTGTAGGCTTATGGGCTATTATTACTTTTTCTTTATCACAACAATCTGACTTCGCTAGTCGTTCTGATAAATGAGGTACATAAGTGACGGATTTGAAAATTTATCCTGGCACTACAATTTTTACAAAATTATTTTATAGTACCAATCAGGAATGTAAAAGTGAATTACAATAATAATAATAACAATGTAAATAATTAAATTAATTTTGTGAAAATTACTTATTACAAAAAACTTAAAAGTAAAGTATCATACAAAGTAGAAAAGACAATAGATTTAAATTAAATAAAACTTGATCCAACAACAAGTTATAGGGTAGGTTATCTTTTATAATTATGTTATTATTCGCTATCATCACTTTCATTCGATGAGTCACTTGTGGAATAGTCATGAGCATCAGCAACACTACTGTGAAAGCTTGAAACAACTGGGGTATTTTTTGACTCCTCAACATTATCGGGGGACAGTAAATTTAAGACTTCTGAAGTCAGACATTTAAATTTTTTCTTAGGTATCTCCCAAAAAATGTTAACTAAAGGATCCGATATTATAAGCAACATATTCATAAGATCTCTATTCGTGGCTTCACGCGACTGCTTTTGCGTGTTATCGTCCCTGAATCGTCTCAAATCTTTGTTACGGGCTTCCTCAGAAAGTTGACCAATAGGTAAAATTGCTGATTTTATAATATCAGTACTATGCAATAAGATTTTATGAACTGTAACAGGCATATTAAACCATGGATAGATATCTATATATAGTTTTTTAGTCTCGACCGCAAATTTTTCAAATCTTTGGATATTTATATTGTACGCAGATGCTAATGCGCGAAGGAGAGTGTCGAATCTTTTGATGAGCGTTACATCCAATCCCGTATTCTCAGCACTAGCCTCAGAATTTTCGAACAACCTACGAGCAGTGTTGCCGTCATCGGTATTGCCGAAACCGGGTTTTGGTTTATCTACTATCAATCCAAGTACACTTTTAAATTTATTCTGGATTTCGTTGGAACGTAGCTTTACACTCTCTTCATCTGCCTCATTCATAAGCTGCCATTTTTTTACTTCAAGGCGATAACTTATGTGAAGCAAGCATTCAAAACATCTTATCCATGCATGGAGAGTAGGCAAACCAAAACCAAGATTATCTAGGTTAGGCGTAAAGTCCCGTAACTCATTATTCATATCTTTTGGAGTGGCACCACAAATATAACACTTTTGTGCGGAAGAAGTTTCAGTCAAAACATTGCAAACTTTTCTGTCAATCATTGTAAGAAGCATATTGTGATTTACGGAAACTTTGTATTCTTCGAGCATGTACTTTGTTGGCAACAACGCACTTATTTCCTCTAAAACTTTGTTCGTTTCGAAAAGAATAAAATCTTTTGTTTCTTTAGAAAAAATAAATTTAATTGGTAGAAGAAGGTCGATGATTCTGCCAAACAATGTTACCTTTTTCATCATGTAATTGAAGAGGAACGAAAGAAAATATAAACAAAAACTCATCAGTGTCAGAACTGCATGTAAACTTTTGCTTATATGTGCTATGACCAGAGCTTCCATCGCAACCCCACTTGCTGATTAAAGTATACGTCAAGTTTGTAGGTAATAAACTAACAAAAACTTCTTGATTTGCTAAAACTAAACGCTGAACAGTTTTATCTAATACGGACTGGACTTTAATTTCCGCACGTGTTTCACCCAAATCAATTTCATTTGGATAGCATTCTGCCTTAGCTTTTCTTAGAGTATAAAATGATGGATAAACCTTATGGCCTGCCTGATGCTCCACTTCCAAGTCGTTTTGTACCCATGAGTCGTCGACTTGCTATCTACGTAGTATGCTAAAGCTTCTACATTGCTCAATTATCTTGCATTTGGCTCACATGTCATCTTTTTGCCGGATATTTGAGTAGTTTCCTGTTATTTTTTTTATAATGTTAGCAACATTTCTGTTGCCGGACATACGTGTTGATACTTCTGCCGCATAAAGTAACTCACCAGGACTTCTAGGTTGCAAGAGGTCATCCACTCGACGCCGTTTGGTTTTTTCACTGCAGCTAACAAAGTCCTTCTTTCGTTTTCCGGGGTTACCTGAAGAAGGCGTTGCTTGGTCTGATGGCAACTTTGAATCCACCGTTATTGTAAATGTGAAGTCTGGACTCGAAAGCCACTCCGAGTTTTTATTCAAAAATCGCTCCTTATGTCTTCCAGAAGTGTTCCACTTTTGATCCAGCTTCGACGAATATGCCGTTATTTGTAAGCTTAAACTTTTTATCGAATACTCGGCTGCTTCGCTTAAATCGCACTTAAGTACAACAAAACTCAATTATTCTTTATATCTGGTTTCCTTCGAATGTTGAACCCAAATGTCAAAAAACTCCGTTCTTGGTACGGTTATAACTAAACTGCTTTGTGTTGTTGATTTTCCGACAGGGTGAATAGCTGATGATTGTTGTGCTGCCATCTTAAGTATCGTTGATCGTTCTGATTTGTTATCAGTTGTGCAGTATTTATATTACATTCAGGTATTGGCGTAGATGCTACCAAATGGGGTTGTTTTGTGTAGCGTTCCTGTGTGGTTATACCTGCATTAGGATTGTTTTGTATGTACCCTGTTTTTATGCCTTGGTGACTGGTGCGGTAGGTTGTGGCAGGTTGAAGTCAGTGATCTTCGCCTTTTTGCTTTTGGTGTGCTCTGGTTGACCTTGCGCGTTTATTTTTGTGTGTTTTATGGCTACGTGTTTGTTCCTTGTACCTGGGAATTGGTTTTGCCGTTTGTAGATCAGCTTTGAAGGTTCAAATATCTCGTCGGAGCTGGTACGTACATACATCCTATTTTATATGTCGAGATAACAAAATCTACAAAAAAAAATTAAAAATAGATGTGCAAAGAATTCGCAATGGTTTCTTCTTTCTACTATTAGATAATACTTCCGACTATAACATGTGTAAAATTTAGCCCGGATGTCCGCGGATATATGTAAACTTTTTTGTCCCTAAAGTTAAAAATATAGAGAAAAAATACCTTTTCTTATTAATAACGGAATGTTAAATATACTGAAAATACTCTAATTGCGAAAGAATTACTATTAAAAAATTTACTTACCTTCGGGCTTAGAATGCATCAAAAAAATTATATAAAAGTGTTCACTTAAAAGAAATATGAAGCTTAATATTCAACAAGAATTTTGCAAATTAATCAATGCATTTTACGGTCACTCCTGCCTTCTTACTTCAGTTACTCAATATATATGAGCAAAATATCAAAAAAAAGCAGAAATCCCTTTATTTTGTTTGTTTTCTTTCATTTCTCGTTACACTTTTCTTGGAATAAAAACTTTGTTTTTGTCCAGCTAGCTTGTTCTACACGAAACACTGTGAGACGGCTTATTGAATAATAAAGGCAGTTTTCTACATTAAGACGCTTATTGAGCTCAATCTTCCCTACAAAATTCGAATCTATAATTATTTCATTAGTAGCTAATCGAATGCCTAATGAAGTCAAAAGCACAATGCAACTCTGTTGGCAGCGTTCCGCTTCTTAGTTTTTGGTGTGTTCAGTGCTTAAAAATGTCATTTGTCAAAGTAAATGTCATTGTCTGCATGGCGGAACGATACAAGGTGGCCGCATCGAACAGCTGATTATAACCGTTTTTATTTGATTTGATACATCAACTACCGGCGCAGTACGATTTTGACATTTGTCCATCGAATTTACAAGTACATGGAATTTTTTTATGTTTGTAGGTATGTCACCATGCTCCCACCTTGTATCGCTCCGCCATGATTGTCTGTCATGTAGCATTGTCATTTTATTCGCTTGACATTTCATCCTTCATACTAATCGAGCAGTTACTTCTGTGTGAAAGCAAAAAAATTTACGATTTCATTAGAAGGTGAAATGAGATCATTAAGTTTCTGTGTGAAAACAGTATAAGGAATTTACGATGCCATTTTATATATAAAAAGAAATACTGACTTCTATTGTTGTTCTATTCTCCTTGGGCGGCACCTAAAAGTCCATAGGCCAGACCGACAATTTCATTTCGAGCTTTGATATTGAAATCCAGGAAGTAAGATATCGTCCAAAACATCGTTATGTAGAATCATTGCACACTTGTAATTCCTGATCATAGAAACAGGCAAGAATGGTTCCCAATTGAACCAACTCCAATTTATTAAGAGAAATAACATCAAACGATATCTTCCCTTAGACCGAGAGCTAAAAAACTTGGTACTGTGCTGCTCCTTTGCTATGTAGTGAGCCTCTGTTGTTGATGGTCCTTTGCCGGATACAGTTCCAGTTCGTTCCAGTAGCAAGCACCATTAATATACTACATCTTCAAGGCCTTATCTTACTGACTCGCAGCAGCTGGGATTCCTCTCTGCAGTCCGCACTTCCTACATGCTATCACTGACGAGGCCTCATTTCAAATCATTTGACGCCAAAAGTAAGTATCCAGTCAGAACGTCCTCCATGAGCCTGCAGCCCTTAAAGGATAAAATTAGCTTTATTAGTCTAAGGTCGCAAGACTATGATTTGCGACACTTTGCAACCAAGTATTTGTTTCCGTGCCTTTGCTTGCTTGCCAATCATAACGCAACTTTGGCCTTCCATTTATCTCACCCAATCTTATTGGGGCGCCTACGGTGCAAGCTTCGACGGTGGTGCCCTATCGTTTTTTTTAATCCCATCTATTCCCATATATCCGAGCACACGATATATTTGTTTGATTTTCCTTATCCCTATTCCTTTTCGGAACTGCTTACACGATTTCGTGCTATGCAAAATTATTGCCTTAATATGCGCCTCAATATACTACTAATACAACTTTCGCTTGAAATACACTGCAGTTGTTGGGCAGCGTATAAGATCTGTTTACTTGCAGATCGGCACGGTATTCCGTATAACCATTAGTTTGCAACCACTGGTGTACGCAGGGATGATATCAGAAAACCTGTTATATATATATATATATATGCTGTCATGTTTACGGCAAAGCTCTGTTAAAGGTAAAAAGCTCTAAGCTTTTTCTTATACACCACTAAGCTTTTCCTTATGCGCCACCTAGCGGTGAGATCAGCCGGGATACAAACCGGAAAAACGGATGCGACACCTAGCGGTGAGATCAGCCAGAACACAAACCGGAAGAACGGATGCGACACCTAGCAAATATGTGTGTGTGTGTGTGTGTGTATATACTTTTCCTTGCAACATTTTTCTTTGGACCATTTGAGCTAGAACCGGTATTTACATACTACGTATGATTGGTAAGCCACTGGCCCACATCAAATGCTATATCTTGGTTCTACTAGTCGTACCTATCATTTTGATTTATTTTGAAGGTAATATTATGTACTTAACAACTGCGTTAGATCCCATCAGAGAGATATGAGATGCTGACCAACAGTTCTGTTGAATACCCAGAAACTTGGGCATCCCAACAGACAGCCGATGATGAACCAGCACGCTAGGGCTTAGGATTCATGCTCCGTACGCATTTTGAGGAAATACGGCGCCACAGAGAACCAGCCGATAGACAGTGAAAAACACGAAGCAGGTCCTTGGTGACTCCATACACAGGCGTCGGACCTTGATGCCGGAGAATTGCACGCGTGAATCCAGACTGTAAAGAAATTATCCGGAAACACCGCGAAGAAGACTGGCCATACTCCCCAGGGAAACGCGTGTCACTCTTGCTCCACTTCATCTCTGGATACTGTAAACAGCTGTAACTCGTACTATGCCAGAATCAACCCGACATACAACATGTATGCCCCGCTTGCAATGTGTCCCACATGACACCAACCATCTCTTTCATGTAATGTGGAACCAACGCCGCTAGACACCCCTTTCATCAGGTCCACTCCGTATAGAGGATATGATGACAATTTGTGATCGGTCGCGGCATTAGTGGGCGAGCATTGTACAACAACAACAACACAACAGGGTGACTCTAGAATATGTTTGTCACAGATAGGTATCAAATAAAAGGTGTAATGAGTATTTAAAAGGCGTGTGCTTAGTTCTATAGGTGGACGCCTTGCGAGATATCGCCATACACGGTGGACAGGGGTGACTCTAGACTTTGTTTATCTACGATATGGGTATCAATTGAAAGGTGCTTATATGAGTATGTTTAAAAGGAGTGGGCCTAGTTCTGATAGGTGTACGCTTTTCGAGATATTCGTGCCATAAAGGTGGACCAGTGTGACTCTAGATGTGTTTGTACGATATGGGTATCACAATTAATAGAATCTAATGAGGGTCACAAAAGGAGTGGTGATAGGTGTGATATGTGAGGCGTTTCCAGATATCGACAAAAGTGGGTACCAGGCTGACAGAACATCATCTATTGGATACCGCTAATTATATTTATATATGTACACTATCTGCCAAGATTCAAGGGTTTTTATTTCGCCCTGCCGAACCTTGTCATTTCTTCTACTAAGCGTATATGGTATGGTCACACCCATTTTACAAATATGTTTTGCTAAAGTTATAATTTGCGTCAATAACTAATCCAATACATGTGTATATCCTTTTTTTGTATTTGTATAGAATTATGGCATTTGTGTTTCATATGTCTTCGTAATTTCGATGACCTTTCTACATGAAAAGTAGTGGCGTGTGTCATAGTCGGATTCGGCAATTTTGTTATAACAATACAGGTGAGTTCAGAAAGTATGTGAACTGAGTTTGGTAAGATATATGATTTTTGCTCAAGTATCGTGTTAACGGCCGAGCGAAGGCGATTTTTTCATTCTTCGTATTTTCGATAACGAAAAGTGGCTGTGTCATAGTCGGATTTCGGCCATTTTTTATACCAATACAAGGTGAGTGCAGATAAGTATGTGAACTGAGTTTAGTACAGATATATTGATTTTTGCGCAAGTTATCGTGTTAACGGCCGAGCGGAAGGACAGGAGTCGCCTTAGTTCTATAGGTGACGCCTTTTCGAGATATCGCCATAAAGGTGGACCAGGTGCGACTCTAAAATTTGTTTGTACAATATGGGTATCAAATGAAAGGTGTTAATGAGTATTATAAAGGGAGTGGGCTTAGTTCTATAGGGGACGTCTTTCGAGATATCGCCATAAAGGTGGGCTAGGGGTGACTCTAGAATGTGTTTGTACGATATGGGTATCAAATAAAGGTATTAATGAGGTTTTAAAAGGGAGTGTGCTAGTTGCATAGGTGGACGCCTTTTCGAGATATCGCCATAAAGGGTGGACCAGGGGTGACTCTAGAATGCGTTTGTACAATATGGGTATCAAACGAAAGGTGTTAATGAATATTTTAAAAGGGAGTGGGCCTTAGTTCTATAGTGGAGCCTTTTCGAGATATCGCCATAAAGGTGGACCAGGGGGTGACTCTAGAATTTGTTTGTACGATATGGGTATCAAATGAAGGTGTTAATGAGTATTTTAAAAGGGAGTGGGCCTTAGTTCTATTGGTGGACGCCTTTTCGAGATATCGCCATAAAGGTGGACCAGGGGTGACTCTAGAATTGTTTCTACGATATGGGTATCAAATGAAAGGTGTTAATGAGTATTTTAAAAGGAGTGGGCCTTAGTTCTATAGGTGGACGCCTTTTCGAGATATCGCCATAAAGGTGAACCAGGGTGACTCTAGAATTGTTTGTACGATATGGGTATCAAATGAAAGGTGTTAATGAGTATTTTAAAAGGGAGTGGGCCTTAGTTCTATAGGTGGACGCCTTTTCGAGATATCGCCATAAAGGTGAACCAGGGGTGACTCTAGACTTTGTTTGTACGATATGGGTATCAAATGAAAGGTGTTAATGAGTATTTTAAAAGGGAGAGGCCTTAGTTATATTGGTGGACGCCTTTTCGAGATATCGCCATAAAGGTGGACCAGGGGTGACTCTAGAATTTGTTTTCTACGATATGGGTATCAAATGAAAGGTGTTAATGAGTATTTTAAAAGGAGTGGGCCTTAGTTCCATAGGTGGACGCCTTTTCGAGATATCGCCATAAAGGTGACCAGGGGTGACTCTAGAATTTGTTTGTACAATATGGGTATCAAACGAAAGGTGTTAATGAATATTTTAAAAGGGAGTGGGCCTTAGTTCTACAGGTGGACGCCTTTTCAATATATCGCCATAAAGGTGGACCAGGGGGTGACTCTAGACTTTGTTTGTACGATATGGGTATCAAATGAAAGGTGTTAATGAGTATTTTAAAAGGGAGTGGGCCTTAGTTCTATAGGTGGACGCCTTTTCGAGATATCGCCATAAAGGTGGACCAGGGGTGACTCTAGAATTTGTTTGTACGTATGGGTATCAAATGAAAGGTGTTAATGAGTATTTTAAAAGGGAGGGGCCTTAGTCTATTGTGGACGCCTTTTCGAGATATCGCCATAAAGGTGGACCAGGGTGACTCTAGAATTTGTTTCTACGATATGGGTATCAAATGAAAGGTGTTAATGAGTATTTTAAAAGGAGTGGGCCTTAGTTCTATAGGTGGACGCCTTTTCGAGATATCGCCAAAAGGTGGACCAGGGGTGACTCTAGAATTTGTTTGTACGATATGGGTATCAAATGAAAGGTGTTAATGAGTATTTTAAAAGGGAGTAGGCCTTAGTTCTATTGGTGGACGCTTTTTTGAGATATAGCCATAAAGATGGAGCAGGGGTGACTCTAGAATTTGTTTGTACGATATGGGTATCAATGAAAGGTGTTAATGAGTATTTTAAAAGGGAGTGGGCCTTAGTTCTATTGGTGGATGCCTTTTCGAGATATCGCCATAAAGGTGGACCAGGGGTGACTCTAGAATTTGTTTCTACGATATGGGATACAAATGAAAGGTGTTAATGAGTAGTTTAAAAGGGAGTGGGCCTTAGTTCTATAGGTGGACGCCTCTTCGAGATATAGCCATAAAGGTGGACCAGGGGTGACTCTAGAATTTGTTTCTACGATATGGGTATCAAATTAAAGGACGGCTTTTCGAGATATTAATTCGCCCTGCAGAACTTTTTCATTTTCTTCTACTTAATATGGTATGGTACCAATACAAAGTGAGTTCAGGTGAGTACGTGGACTAAGGTTAGTAAATATATATCGATTTTTGCTCAAGTTATCGTGTTAACGGCCGAGCGGAAGGACAGCCGGTCGACTGTGTATAAAAAACTGGGCGTGGCTTCAACCGATTTCGCCCTTTTTCACAGAAATAAGTTTATTGTCCTAGAATCTAAGCACCTACAAAATTTCACAAGGATTGGTAAATTTTTGTTCGACTTATGGAATTAAAAGTATCCTAGACAAATTAAATGAAAATGGGCGCAGCCAAGTCCATTATGAAATTTCTCTTATTTTTGTATTTTGTTGTACCATATCATTACTGGAGTTGAATGTTAACATAATTTACTTATATACTGTAAAGATATTAAATTTTTTGTTAAAATTTGACTTAAAAAAAATTTTTTTAAGTGGGCGTGGTCGTTCTCCGATTTTACTAATTTTTATTTAGCATACATATAGTAATAGGAGTAACGTTCCTGCCAAATTTCATCATTATATCTTCAACGGCTGCCAAATTACAGCTTGCAAATTTTTAAATTACCTTCTTTTAACAGTGGGCGGTGCCACGCCCATTGACCAAAATTTTACTATTTTCTATTCTGCGTCATAAGTTCAACTCACCTACCAAGTTTCATCGACTTATTCGTCTTTGGTAATGAATTATCGCACTTTTTCGGTTTTTCGAAATTTTCGATATCGAAAAGTGGGCGTGGTTATAGTCCGATATCGTTCATTTTAAATAGCGATCTGAGATTAGTGCCCAGGAACCTACATACCAAGTTTCATCAAGATACCTCAAAAGTTACTCAAGTTATCGTGTTAACGGACAGACGGACGGACGGACATGGCTCAATCACATTTTTTTCCATCCTGATGATTTTGATATGTGGAAGTCTATATCTATCTCGATTTCTTAATACCTGTACAAACAACCGTTTTCCAATCAAAGTTAATATACTCTGTGAGCTCTGCTCAACTGAGTATAAACAGACAGTAGCACTAAAGGGACGTTGATATAACACTGCATGATTCCAGGGCAGAAGGAACAGTAAAAGCAAAGTTTTTTTTCTTTGGACGATCATTCAGTTGAAATTCAAGTTATGAAGTAAATATTATGCAATATGTAATAAATTTACGCGGCTAAAACCAAGAACAAAAAACACAAGGAAAGCTAGACGTCGAAAAGCTTCAATCACAACAGACTGCCAATGATTTCGCAACTCGACTCTCACACCTGCTCTCTGAGAGCACAACTCATCCTGAAGGAATACAGGAGCAGTGGGAGCATATCACCAAAGCACTTCGTACTGCCGCCGAGGAAAAATTGGTTACCGGCGGCCACGAAGAAACAACTGGTACGATGAAGAATGCCGCGTTGCAACCGAAAGAAAAGACGCTGCCTACAGGCTACGTTAAAAGCGAGCGCGACAAGAGGAGTGTGTGAACGCTATCGTGAGTTGAAAAGGGAAGCGAGACGCCTTTTTAGGAAGAAAAAAGCAGAAGCAGAAAGGCGTGAGTGCGAGGAGGAGCTTGAGCTGCTAACCACCAGGATAACGCCCGAAAATTCTACCAAAAAATACGGCGACAGACGGAAGGTTTTAAGACCGGGGCAAACTCCTGTAGGAATGAAAACGCCGACCTTGTAACTGATGTCCAGAGAGTGCTTAGATTATGGAGAGAAACTTCTCTGCTCTCCTAAATGGAGGCAGAAATTCACCGCGCAGAGATGAAGAACCCATCCCGCAATCGATGATGATGGAATATAGGTCCCCCCGCCCGATTATGACGAAGTTAGAATAGCAATAACCAGATTGAAACACAAGGCCGTGGGCGCTGAAGGATTGCCTGCGGAGCTATTCAAGTACGGCGGCGAGGAGTTGGTAAGGCGCATGCAGCAGCTTCCTAGCAAAATATGGGCGGACAAGTGCATGCCCGACAGTTGGAATCTAGTGTTCTTTGCCCAGTCCACAAGAAGGGGGATACTGCAAAATGCACCAATTATCGTGGAATCACCCTCCTTAATATCGCATACAAGGTCCTTTCAAGTGTATTGTGCGAAAGATTGAAGCCCACCGTGAACCGGCGGATTGGACCTTATCAGTGCGGACCTGGTAAATCTACCATCGACCAGATTTTCACAATGCGCCAAATCTTGGAAAAAACCCGTGAAAAGAGAATCGACACACATCACCTTTTCGTCGACTTCAAAGCCGCCTTCGACAGCACGAAAAGGAGCTGCCTATATGCCGCTATGTCTGAATTTGGTTTCCCCGCAAAACTTATACGGCTGTGCAAAATGACGTTGAGCAACATCATCAGCTCAGTCAGAATTGGGAAGGACCTCTCCGAGCCGTTCGAAACTAAACGAGGTTTCAGACAGGGTGACCCCCTATCGTGCGATTTCTTTAATTTGATGCTGGAGAAAATTATACTAGCTGCAGAACTTAACCGCTCTGGAACAGTATACTATAAAAGCGTGCAATTACTGGCATATGCTGATGACATTGATATCATCGGCCTAAACACCCGCGCTGTTAGTTTGTGCTTACTCCAAACTGGAAAAAGAAGCGGTAAAGATGGGTTTGATGGTGAATGAGGACAAAACGAAGTACCTGCTGTCATCCAGCAAAGAGTCAGCGCATACGCGCCTTGGCAACCACGCTACTGTTGGCAGCCATAATTTCGAAATAGTAAAAGACTTCGTTTATTTGGGAACCAGCATCAACACTAGCAACAACATCAGCACTGAAATCCAGCGAAGAATCAATCTTGCCAATAAATGCTACTTTGGACTAAGTAGGCAATTGAAAAGTAAATTCCTCTCTCGGCGAACGAAAATCGTACTCTACAAGTCACTTATCGTACCCGTCCTGCTATATGGGGAAGAAGCATGGACCATGACAACAGCAGATGAAGCGGCTTTGGGAGTGTTCGAGAGAAAAGTTCTTCGAAAGATTTATGGACCTCTACGCGTTGGCGATATCGAGTACCGAAGAAGATTTAATGATGAGCTGTACGAGCTATACGCAGACATCAACATAGTCCAGCGAATTAAAACGCAGCGGCTGCGCTGGCTAGGCCATGTTATGCGAATGAAATGATGATGCTCCGGCCAAGAAAGTGTTTCTATCGGAACCGGACTATGGAAGCAGAGGTAGAGGGCGGCCCCCCACTCCGTTGGAAGGCCCCAGTGGAAAACGATTTTAAATCCCTGGTGTGACCAATTGGCGCCGGTTGGCGGAGTGAAGGAGCGATTGGCGCGCCTTGTTGGACGGCCATAACCGTTTAGACGGTTAAGCGCCAATTAAGTAAGTAAGTAAGTATAAATTTAAATGAAATTAAAAATCTCCCTCGTAAAAACCTTCCGAATTGTTCTTTTTGTCGTACTTGTGTTTTATCCTACTTTCCTGGACCGTTCCCTTATACTCTGTTGTTATGCCAAATTCGCAGAGCTTGATCTTAACGGATTGACTTTGCATCATCAGTATCGTCTTGACGGTTCACAACAGTAGTGCGCCCTGGCTTTAAACCACCCTTGCATTCTTTCTGCGAAATTCTTTCCTTCATTTTAGTTCGTCTATTTCGGTTTGTCAATGCAATTGTTCTTCCCGCAGATACCTTCGGATTGATTTGTGTGTTCCGTTCGTTCCTTTAATCTTTACCCGACCTTCTGGCTTTGACTTTCATGATCTTTGCCGAGTCTCCTCCACCAGCACTCGCTTACTGCTGAACCCTTTTACAAAACTGTAATTAAGGGGTACATCCTTGTGCTTATATTGCATAATCCTTCTTTGCATGTCGATCTTGATGCCATGGTCAACCAAGAAGTCCCCAATATGACTTCATCGACAATCTCCGCCATAACGAATTTGTGTAGAACCGTGACCTTTCCAATAAAGACTTCTCATACCACTTCTCCCTGGACTTGGTTATACTCGCCAATAACCGTACGCAATCTTCCTCCAGGTAATGGCTTTACTCTCCTGTTGACCAAATCAGATCGGATTAAGGAATGAGATGCGCCCGTATCTACAGTCAGTACACGCACCTTGCCATCCACATTTCCTCTGACGGTGAGACTGCTCGATTTTTTTCCCATTTGCGAAATAGATATCACACAACATGCAATAGCTGGGGCAAGTTCTCGATCTTTACATCTGACTCGCTCTTGCTTATCTCCTCCAGCTTTACTGTTTACGACCAGCCAAGATGGAACTACCAGGACCGGTGCTGCAATGATGTGCAATGTGACCTGGGTTACCGCACTTGAATATTTCATTACTCTGGCATTTTGCTGTTTGTTATCCCTTCAGTGCTTCCAAAATCGTGTATACCCAGTCTGGCCTTCCACTTCCACGCGATGAGCTTTGTATGTGGGCTTACTCAAAAGTGACGCTGTTTCATGAGTCAGTGCATGGGCTACCATTTCAGCAAATGTTAGCTTTGGGTTTGCGTATGTAGCTCGCTTCGTTTCCACGTTCCGTATGCCATTTTTAAAACTCTGGATTTTTAACCTTTCGGTGTATTCCACGGGTGCGTCCGCATTTGCCCGAAGCAAACTCTCGCAAAGTCTCATTACCTTTTGGTAGCGGTTTTGCAACTCTATTTGGTATATCTGTTTCTTGTGTTCGCTTCCGTATCGCCTCTCTAGAGCGCTCATCATGTTTCATAGCTGTTCCGTTCGTACTCTGGAATTGTCTGTAAGATTTCAGCTGCAGGCCCTTTCAATGCCACGAAAAGTGCAGCAACTTTATCATCCGAATTCCAGTTATTCACTGCTGACGTCTTCTCAAATTGAGCTTAAATACCTGGAAAGGACAGAGCTGTCAAAGGAGTTTTTACCTTCGTATTGCGTGCTGAAACAGCTGGGCGATTTAGTTGCAACTCCTATATACGACCTCTCAAATCATTCACCTCGGCCTCGATTTTTCGTGTTGTTGCTATTGTTGTTGTAGCGATAAGGTTACTCTCCGAAGGCTTTGGGAGTGTTATCGAAGTGATGGTCCGGTAACACAGCTCCATTAAGGTGCTAGCCCGACCATCTCGGGAACGATTTATATGCCCATTAAACCTTCAGGCCATCCTCCCTCCCCACCCCCAAAGTTCCATTAGGAGCTTGGGGCCGCCAGAGCCTCGTCTGTTAGTGAAACGGGATTCGCCGCTCGAAGATGAGGTTGACAATAGGTTTGGAGAAGCTATATATTGCTCTGGCAGCCTGAAAAGTTTGCGCTACACAACCCTTTTTCCTCAACTTCGTTATTTTCTCGTCCATACGCGCTTGCACTTTTGGTGATACACGTGCCTCTTGTGCTTCGAGTTGTACTGTTATGCGTCTCTGGTTTTTCAGTTGTGTTAGATTCTATAGTTACGATTTCCGAAGAACTGGTTTCTGACGGAACTGAAAAGGGCAAACAGCTACACCAGCAGGCCAAAGCTCAAGTTTGGGCATACTGGTTTTAACAGCTTTTTCTTCTAATTTCAGCAGTGCTGGAAATTTACTTAGGGTCAGGTTACGTTAGGTTGAGGTGGCTGCCCGGCTGAGCTCAGGCCAAGGGGTCACTGCCGGCAAACAGTGAACGGCCTATTAATTTTGGTTAGCTGCGAATATTCAAATAAGCAGCCCCTGACCAAGCGATGGCGAGAGGGTTTGGCTTGAAGCTTCATGCACCCTATGAACCCCCAGTAACGGGGCGAGTAGATGCCGCCGTAATTTAAGCATCCATAACCCACATCGAGGCTGCACCGAGGGAATACCTACCCAAGATAGGAGGCAACTACGCGGCGAGGATACACATTCAGGAAGGATAAAACTCAAATCTTATTATTAGAAAGCTTATATTTGATGGTATATTAAGACTGATCCAGTAATGTTTTAATTAAGGTATACTGGAATAACGATTGGATATGTATGCTAAGAGCTGGCGAGTGTGATTTCGAAATCTTGACACCCGCCGTCAAAACGACTTTCCGGCTAATGTGACATTCGTCTCCTCTCGTTAGAAACATTGGCAGGCCTTGGGTACGTTCGAAGCCGTCATCATTAAGTTGGTGGTGTAGGTTAGGTTGAGATTCCTCCGATTACGCTGATCGGGCTCTAAACGCAGTTTTCTTTAGGGACTGGGTCAACCTTCCGTGGCCTCCCTGCCTTCGCAAAGACAACACGGGATCATTAAAGGTGACTGTACATTCCGACTAAAGATAGCGGAATGGGAACCCAATCACATTATTAGTAAAGTAAACAAAAATAAAAATCAAGATAGCGAAGGTTAAGTTCAACCCATTTATGGTACAAAAGCTATTTGTGTTCCCCAGATGGGCTTGGTCTATCGGCCGTAGTCAACATGTCTCGTCACATACTGGAGACAAACCCAAAAGAGCAGAAGCCCAACGGCAGGCAATGTGAGCATCTCCGGCTGTTACTCCATGGCAAGATAGGAGAAGGCTAAAACAGGCACTTCTTCATTAGTGACCTCATTATGACGGCGGCGGAAGATCTCCAAAATCCTCAGTGCCTGAGAGGGATCGAAAATAGATTACCAGTGAGGGAGATCAATTGATGATCTCTTTCATTTTTTTAAAGGCGTAATAATATACACGCTGAAATTATGCGCTTAGCCTCCATAATCAAGGCATTGTTGGAGTTATAAGGCCGCGAACTGAACAAACGTAACGAATGTGCGTATAGGGGACAACATTCGGCAGGCAGTTTTAGATGCCCACAACGTGAAAGACGCAGCCAGATTGCCCTATGAGATTGTTTGCAACTTATTTAAATCACTGTGAAGCTGCCCAAGACCTCTTATCTCAAACAATGTTTGAAGGATTTTGATATAGAGCGGACTCTCTGAGCCGTTCAGAATAAGCATGAGCAGAGCTGGCTCACGGCTCACGGACTCGCTGGGAAACCGTAAATTTGGACACCAAAAGAACGTCTTCCGCAGGAAAGAATGGCACCGACAGTGGCTGAATTACGTGGCAAAATATAAGGACATACAGTTTTAATTGCTATGTACCTCCGAGCATGACTAGCACAGGGTTTGAGAACATGATTCTAGGTATGACCATTATAGATCTCACTTTCGCTAGCAGCGAATAGCAAGAGAGCAAAATGGTCAATAAGCAACGTCTACACACACAGCGACCACATAAGCTATTAGCGTAGAGCTGCTCGAAACTCCACGAACGGTAGCCGCAATACATCGACAAAGTAGGAAATGGAAACAGCACCTTTTCGACCACAAAATATTTGACATTATCTTGAAGGACGCCATAGTACGAGAATCGCATGCGGAAGACCAGTCGGTTCAAATCACTAAGTTGCTATGTATGGCATGTGATGCTGCCATGCCCAGAAGTCGCGGAAAGCACAGCGCACTCCGGTATATTGGTGGAATGTACGAAATTGCGGAAGAGCGTAGAAAATGCCACAAAGCACGAAGAATAGCGCAGAAGGCACGCTCAGCACCACGATATGCAGAGCTACACAACACCTATGTCGCACAAAGAAAGGAACTTAAAAATGCCATAAAAAAGAGCAAGAAGTTATGCTTTAGGGAACTGCTGGATAATGTCGACCTAGATCCTTGGGGATCAGCATACAGAACTGTGATGGCCAAAGTTAAAGGACCGATATCACAGCAACCTACGTGCACGATACTGATGAATATTATTGTTGAAACACTTTCCCGGCGCAAGATCGCTGGACTTATCCAAGCGAGGATCTAGAAAGTACGGAAATTCGCGCAAATTACAGAGCAAGAGGTGCTGGACGCTGCAAAAAGAGTTGCTGATAACAAATCCCCAGGGCCCGACGAAGTACCAAACATAGCCCTTAAAGCCGCGATTACAACTAGGGCTACATTATTTAAAAATAAAATAAATGTAAGGCGCGATAACCTCCGAAGAGATCTAAGGCCGAGCTTCTCTTCCAATTTGCGTCGTGCTCCTCTTGATTTTCCCTACAAATTGGCCGGCGGGACCTACATGTTTTATGCCGACTCCGAACGGCACTGCAAGGCAGATGAGTTTTCACTGAGAGCTTTTCATGGCAGAAATACACCCCGGAGCGCTTGCTAACACTGCCGAGGGCGACCCCGCTTAGAAAAATTTTCTTCTAATTGAAAACACTTATTTCTAAAATTTTGATGTTGCTTTGCCCGGGAGTTGAACCCAGGGCATACGGTGTGATAGGCGGAGCACGCTACCATCACACTCACGGTGGCCGCTACGGGCTACATTTATTACTGATCTTTTAATGCCTGTATGCAAGAAGGCGTGTTCCCTCGCCCGTGGAAACGACAAAGACTTGTCCTATTGCTGAAACGTGGTAAACAGCGGACCAACCATCCTCATATAGGCCACTTTGTATGCTGGATTCCCTAGGGAAGATTTTCGAGCGATAATTAGTGAGCGCCTACAGCTGACTCTAGAAAGACCAGGTGGCTTATCGAATAGTCCATATGGATTTCGCAAATCAGATCCACCGTAGATGCAATACAAACAGTCGTCAATATAGCTAGAGAAGCTATCTCTGGAGGCCAAATAAAAGAAGTTCTGTGCACTGATTATGTTGACATCAAGAATGCTTTTACACTGCGAAACTGGATGCAGATATGGCAGCGCTGCAAAGCTTCGGCACTCCAGCTTACTTACGCAGAATTATAGGTCGCTATCTTTAAGACAGAGTACTTCTTTTTGATACGGATCAAGGAGCAAAAGAGTACAAATCACAGGAGGCATCCCACAGGGATCTGTTCTCGGTCCAACGCTTTGGAATGTAATTATGACGGGGGCTAAACATTGATCTACCAGAAAACACGCAAATTGTGGGATATTGCTGATGATATTGCAGTGGTAGTAGTGGCCAAGAAACTGTGACCTGCTTCAAGCATTATGTAATGACGCCCGTAGCAAGAATAAAGGAATGGCTGACCAATACAGGACTGGAGTTGGCTAGCCAAAAGACGGAAGTGGTATTAGTAAGCTCCAAACGGTCGGCGAACGAATTAGTCTTAACTGTCGGGATCATCAATCACCTCAAAGGATTCCTTAAAATACTTAGGATGATGACTCTAAGTTAACTTTCAAAGAGCACTTCAGAGACGCGGTGGGGGAGAAAATTACCAAAGTTAATGGATCACTTATGCGATAATGCATAACATTGGTGGTCCGATCGAAGCTATACGTCAGCTATTGTCCACAGTAACCAGCTCAATATACTATACGCAGCACCAGTGTGGTATGGATCTACAAACAGACCCATCAAAAATATATATTAGCAGCGTACCGACTTGCTTCTTTAAGAATAGCAAGTGCTTATCGGACGGTGTCCGACGACGCGATCCTGGTTCTAACCCGGAAATCCCAGTGGACTTACTGGCAAGCGAAATGGCGCATCTGTATAACACTAATATCTAGCGTCCCATCTGAAGAAGAAAAGAAAGAGCAAGGACACAAACAATAGCTAAGTGGCAAGAAACGGATGGGAGGCCTCAAGTAAGGGCGTTGGACTTTCACACTAGTTTGGAACGTAGCTCAATGGAATGAGCGGAAGCACGGCGAACTGAACTACCATCTCACGCAGATAATGAGTGGACATGGCGGTTTCAAAGAGATATTTATGGAAGCGTAGGATAGAGGAAGATCCTCATTGCCCAAGTGTACTACAGAGTTAGAAAACGCAAAAACACGTCATGTTCTACTGCCCCGTTTCCACGAAGAAAGACTCACCTTGCATGGAGTCTTTGGGGAGGAACCTAACCACGAGAAATTTATTTCACATATGTGCAACAGGAAAGAGTGCTGGACTGCAGTGAGCAAAATGGCATTTATAGTATGACACCTGATGGATGCTGAGAGGGGCGCAGAGAAATGCGCATGCGAAGCAGTGGCGATTAAATGGACACTCAGAGCAAATAGCGGGAATCTGACGCAGGGACAACAGTAGGCTCTTAAAAAATGAGAAATATGGAACGCAACCCTGAAGGAAGTAATGCGAAAGTGGTGCCGGGGTGGGCGACGATTCCAGAACGGGGCTGTTTTTAGTCTGACGGACACACGGTTGCTGCGACGGCAGCATTATGTGCATTAGGCATTTTCAGCCTCCCCGCATACGAAGGTTTTGACATTGAAACACAGGGAACAACCACCCGCGCTTATATATGTGGAGACTGCAATGCATGGTCAACTGTATGGGTAGTAGTAGAACTAACGATACCAGAAGAGTAGAGTCTTGCTCAGGTAAAGCGTCTTAACACCCCTGAGGCTAGACTTCTAAATGAGCCAGGAAATATACCTATCGACGCAATGCATTACAGACTCTCCCGTTGATGCTAGTAGCGAAATAGCGAGTCGAGCACAACTGTGGAAACCTTCACCAACGACAGCTTCCAACCAACGATGCAAAGAAGAAGAATGGACAAACAACACCTTCTGAACCAGGAACATTTGATATTGTCTGGAATGCATGGCATACATAGCGACAGGACCACATGCGGAGGATCTGAGTCGTTTGTTCAAATATCTAAGTCATTAAGTATGGCGTGTGATGCTACATGCCACAGAAGTCGCGCAAAATTCAATAGGACTCCGGTTCTATGGTGGAAACGAGGCAATAGCGAAAGAGCGTAGCAAATGTCCACAAGGCACGACGAAGGCATAGAGAGCACGCATCGTCGTCCCGATATGATGAGCTACACAATACCTCCGTAGCTCGAAAGACACGGCGCATAAAATTAGCTACAACGTAGAGTAGCGAGCGTGATTTAAGGAAACTGATGAGAGTGCCGTTCTGGATCCTTGGGGATTGGCTTACGGAACAGTGATGTGCATTAAAGGCGGAAGGAGAAGCAGCCTACATGTCCGATACTCAAGAGCACTAATCGTAGAAACTGTTTTTCACGCACAAGTTTAAGCGGGCGGACCTATCAAACGTGAGGACTCGACGTATGGAAATCCAAGAAATAACAGAGCGAGAGGTACTGGATGCACACACGCAAAGAGTTGCAGAATAGTCAGTATCCAGGACTGTATGGAGTGCCAAACATAGCCTGTAGTCAGCGATAAAGATCTAGAACATCGGTATTTACGGATTCTTAACGCTTGTATCCAGAAGGCGTCTCCTCCCCTGCTCACTGGAAACTTCAAAGACCTGGTTCTTTTGCTGAAACCTGATAAGGTGTCCCGACCAGCCATCTGCAACGCCACTTGTATGTTGGATCCAATAGAAAAAGAAAGAAAATTTCTCGAACTTTTATGAGTGAGCGTACTGCACCAGACACTGAGGACCCAGGGACTTGTGAAGTAGGCAGTTGGGTTTCGAAAATCGAGATCCACGATAGATGCATACAAACTGTATACAATCTAGCCTGCGGAGCCATAACCGAGGCGAAGTAAGAGGAGCTCTGTGGACTGATAACTTGGATATTAGAGAATGCTTTAACACCTCGCAATAATTGGTACCTATTTAAGCGATAGAGTATTCCTTTTGCTACGCTTGGGACCTGAAGAAAGCACAACATACCGGTGGTGTCTCTCTATTCCAGATCCAACGCTTTGAAATGCAATGTATGACGTTGTACACCAAATCACCTTCCCGGATGCACGGAAATTGTCGCTATGCAGACGTATATCGATGAGGACATGGCGTGGCGAACATGGGGACTGGATATGGGCTAGCATGAAGACAGACGTAGTTTGCTGGATGAGCTCCAAGTGGACTCTTGAAAACAAGTTAGTCCTAACGCATAGGAGGCTATTATCGACTAAATTCAAGCTTTTCTTGAAATATCTTGGAGTAACATTGACTGGGAGAAGGTGGTCTACGAGTTAGTGGAGCCCTAATCCCAGAAAGACAATAAAGACCAAAAGAAAGAGACATAAAAAAGATATCATATGCCCAACATCGGCGTACCAGACTCTCTGTACATAGAGTTTTGGAGAGGAGCCTACCATAGGAATTTAGTTCCCACGCATATGCAGACAAATAGATTGTGTACTGCTGTGAGCAGATGCCTTATAGTTATAATGCTTGCTGAAAAGATGTGCGAGAGAGATGTCCATGCGAAGTAGCGTGCTAAATTGCCTTCCACATTTTGCGGACCTGATACAAGCAACATGTCCTTGGGGTCATGCTCCCCCACCTGGATCAGATTATCTAGAACGGAGGCCCAGAAAGCGCCGCCGTTCGCTACTTAGTGCCGGCGGGCAGTTGCAGATGAGGTGAACCACCCTTTCCTCATCCTCATCATCTTTACAACTCTGCAGCGCAGCGATGAGAAGGCGCTCCTAACTTTCTACATGCTTGCCTATACGGCAGTGCCCAGCTGATGTGCTACAAGTGCTGGAAATTGTATCCCTACTGGTTGTACACGTGATCGGATCTTTATAGGATCCCATTTTGGCCAGAGGTCTTTCTTTCGAGGTTCCGACACCCACGGTGTCTTGTGACACATCGTTCGTCGGCTTGACGAAGGGGACTACAAAGTTACTCGTATACCAAGAGTATTTGTGTTGCGCATCTTTGGGATGATGAAAAAAGCCGATCGGATCATTACTTAGGAGTTATTTAGGTTTTAGTGAGAATAGTAACGCGGATAAAATTTGA